>JAQQZT010000038.1:1663488-1674858 GCA_030068275.1 Clarias platycephalus | reverse complement strand
TGTGTGTGTGTGTGTGTGTGTGTGTGTGTGTGTGTGTGTGTGTGTGTGTGTGTGTGTGTGTGTGTGTGTGTGAATGAGACAGTGAGGTGCCAGAGCACGATTAATAATTAATGCTAAGAGATTAGCATGGTTAAACGCTCTGTTTATTAGCCCGTCCCGCTGAGCTGCCAGACCGCAATATGGGATTCGGGAGCTGTGCAACATCTTCCGATCTTCCGATCTTCTGATCTGTGTTCTGCGGTCACAATCCAGTTCCTGCAAACCAAAAACTGCTCCTGTAGGACACAGAGGACACGGCGGTGTGGTCTGCTCTCATGTCGTGTCTTGCACTGAAAGGTTTATGCGCTATAAACTTCTGTATAGTTAAGTTTCTGTTTATTATTAGGAGTAATAGGATAGATAGATAGATAGATAGATAGATAGATAGATAGATAGATAGATAGATAGATAGATAGATAGATAGATGTCTTTAAATGTGGCCATGATCTTCTCCAGTGTCCCTACTTGCCTGTGTTGTCCTGGAGGTCAGTGACCTTTGACCCCTCAGAGACCAGATGGTCTAAACCAGAGAACAGCAACATCTCCATTTGTTTACCTCTTTCTCTTTTTCTTTGCATTAGTCGCTTCCTGTAAACTGCAGATGAAATACCCTCACCATCAGCTCTATTTCTGAGCTTCTCTTCCATCAGAGTGAAGCGTGGAGAGAGAGGGAGAGAGAGAGAGAGCATCAAACCTGAAAGCATCGAATTACTGCAAGACATTTTAGCCGAAATTGGCTCAAAGTATGTGATTTAATTCAGCGGCGCTTTGATTGAAACATAATCTCATCTCCAGCTCAAAGAAAAAGCCTTAAGCTTAAACCTTTATAGAACTCCATCTCTCTCTCTCTCTCTCTCTCTCTCTCTCTATCTATCTATCTATCTATCTATCTAGCTATCTAGCTATCTCTTTCTGCTGCCTTTATAAAGACAGTTTTCACCCAGAGATCATCTGCAAACAAACAAACATCTTCAGATGCATTTCAACAGAGTGCTATTAAAGGTTTACCAGCAGGTGCTGAAATGTTGGGTGGAAAATGTACTGTAAGAAGTCCTTACAATTCCCTAAAACTCTACAGACTGCTTTATCATGTAAAATGGACAGTTTACATATACAGGTATATTAATTGGAGATATCTAAATCTATGGACTAAAATCTTTATGGAATGTTTCCAACACCTTGTTGATTCTATGCCACAAAAAATATGAAGGCAAAAGCGGGTCTAACCCTGTACTAGGGGTATACATCTTAAACAAAATTACTGAATTGTACAAAAAAAAATTCTATTTAATGCTTGATTGCATTTTTATGGCTTATTAACTTTGAGATCAGGGGAAAAAGAGGTTAGTACTAAAACATATGTTTATAGCTGCAAGTAACAAAGTTGTTTTGTGGAAGTTTCACAATATTAAGTGTAACTATAAATGGATACATTGTCTAAAGTGTTCTGGACCAACACATTCAGCGAGAATATCCAGTCACTGTCCCACTTCACTTTGGCACAAAAGTAAATAATAATAATAATAATAATAATAATAACAGGAATCCAAAATGTATAACAACCCTCAAATGTATTTTTCTGATCATTTTAGTTTTGTTGTTGTTGTGTTGTTTACTTTATAATCTTCTTTTTTTCGTGTGCATCCTGTCTTCACATGCTGTTAAATCTAACACTGTTTAAAGAGTTTATTTTTAAACATGTAGATGAAGTTCTATAGTTTTATACTGTTTAGCTTGTAGTGATCGTGCGGGATCAAGTGCATTAAAATCATATTTAGTTTTTTCACGAAATGCATTTATTTTTTAAGGATTTGTTCTGTTATTGTTGTATTATTTCTTTCCCATCCAGTCGGTGTTATTTATGCAGCAGTGCAAGGCGAGCACGCGCCGCGGGTCTGACATCATCCTCCCTAAAAAGGCCTGCGATCACCGATCGAACATTTCGATTGCAAGCGAAAGCGATTTGCATATTGATCACTCTCTCTCTCTCTCTCTCTTTCTCTCCCTCCTTCTCTTCTCTTTCTATTCAGCAGCAGCACGCCACGGATCCATATCGGGCGCGCGCCGAGTGAAGCAAACCGAATGCACGCGACAGCACCGAAGCGGATGCGACTTCTTTTCTTCATCGCGTTTTTCCCCGACTTTCTGGGATTTTTTTTGAAAAATGCTGGTTTGGTTTTGGTCTGTTCGGATGTGGAGCCTCGTGGAAACGCCCATTATATGAAAGAGTAGGAGGAGGAGGTGGAGGAGGAGGTGATGCAGGAGGAGGACGCGCTAAAGGAAGATGCAAGGCGATGCTTGATCAGCGGAGAAAGCGGGTTAAGATTTGCGCAACAGAAACATTTGGATTTTGAATTTTCTGACATGTCTAAAATATCACAGATGAGTTTTATGTGCAGCATTTGTGCAGCATTAGGAACACATTTGGACAAAAGGTAAAAGAAAAGTAAAGAAATGTAAGAAATGATAATGCGTAAAAGAAGGCAAAGCAGCTCCTCCCGGAGGATTGAGAGAGAGAGAGAGAGAGAGAGAGAGAGAGAGAGGAAATGGTGTGTAAATGCATGCACTGACATTTTGCTTCCTGTAGAGATTTGCAGTGAGCGCAACACGAGACCAAAATGTAAAAAGGTTCAGCTTTAGATCCTTCAGTAAAACAACTTCCGGCGATTTCAAATAGTCTTTTTTTTTATTCGTTTACAATAAAAAATATTCCAATTTCTTAAATTAAACATCCCAAAAAAATTTACAAGGTAAAAAGATAGGAAGATGTTTTTAAATGGAAGTGAACATGCATGCTCATTCATGCCACCTTATTGTCAACGCTTATAATAAATTTCCATATTAATATGCAAAATATTCCATAATTTTCTTTTGATTCTGTAACTCGCTTTGCGACAATGACTATTGTTAAAAGCGCTCTACAAATAAAAATTGAATTGAATTGAATTGAATAATAATAAAAATTATCTTATAAAATAAAAAACATATGAGTAGTTCAGACAATCAAATAGCGGTAATAAATAATAAGGATTTTAAAATCGTAGCACAAATCACTAAAACCTCTAATCTATCGCCTGTTTAATTCCACCCCTGGTCACAATAAATTATTTTATTTGTGTAGTCTTAAAATAACTGCATCTGTTGTTTTAAACTTTGCTTGGTTTCTGATCTCTTTTTCTCTATGTAATGCCCACCGTAAATTTTTTTGTCTGCATTATTAACTCCTTGTGTCTTAAATCATGCGTGACAATTTGACTTGACCAAGCATGCACTCCTGAGGTTCACCTGGTGAGCATCACCTGACCTTAAACTACAGAGTTTTTTTTTTTTTTTTTACATTTCCAAACTGTAGAACATTTTAGTCCACTATTGTCCACAATGCAAACTTAATAAGGCAAAATGTAAAAATCTGATATTTTAAAAGAGGAGTGTTGGTTGTTCTACTTTTGTGTTGTTAAAAAAATCTGTCTTGAACGTATTGTTTAGTGGCAGTGGTGTTTGGTCTATAATCAGAATTTTATTATTTTTGAGTAATAATAATAATGTAATAAAAATGAACAGCAGCAACAACAACATCAATAATAATAATATTAATATTATTAATAATAATAATAATAATAATAATAATAATAATAATAATAATTGCATTAACACTGTGCTGCCTGTTATGCGTTACTTCATATGAATGGCTTATTCATCTTTTTTATGTTGAGACTGGTGCGTTTTGATACTGAAACTATATTAATTTTAAATATATGTTGTAGATGAGACGTATGTGTGAGAAATAACAAATTAAAGACCTGTCCTCACTTTTACGGCGTTTAGTAGATCACAGTATAAAGGGGAGAATATTATATCCTGGATAATGAGGATTCTATACTTTCCCCTTGCTAGGTGCTGTACAGTCAGGCATTAGGTGTTAGTCTTCTCCGCAGTCAGTAGGCCTCATCACTGAATCACAGGATGGACGTGGTTCTCCGTTTTAGAACATTTTAGTACCAAAATATAATTGCAATTAATTTTTAAAAGTTACTGAGCTCATGTGAAATGATAATAGAGAGTAAGACTGGACGTGGGAACTACGACGTGATTTGGATGAAATCCAAAAACCAGAATCGTCTCTCCAGTGCTTGTTAGTCTAACTTGTTCACCGTGTGAGTGAGTGGCTTTGGGTTTGCTAGAATATCTGCTGTTTTTAGTATAATATCTGTTTTGATAATGATATCTGCTGTTAATAGAAACAATCTGCCTTTGTGCATGTTTTAATCAAAAGGTGTAAAATACCAAATTACAGTGACCTGACTATTATCATTAAATTACTAGAAGCAGCTGAAAAATAGCCTCTCTGTTCAACTACAGTTCTTAATAATTTGTTCAGCAATAATCATAAAACATTATTTCATTAAGGTAAACAGCAGAGCAATTCTTGTTTGAGATCATGTTAACTAAATGTTGCATAATTTAGACTATTTAACATTTTATGACGTGACTGAGGAGGAAAACATCTTTAAAAAAATATTGGTATGTTTTTTTTTTTTTTTTTTTTTTTGTTTTGTTTTATCATCTAGGGCTTACTGAAAGTAAATACTCCAGGATTCAGTGTGTGTTTTGCTGTTTACTCATGCGTCATTTCAGTCTCCTAACGAAATAAAGTCTAATTAGGCTAAGAATTCTTCTCTGTGATTGTGTGCATGTATACACTGCACTTGGCTGAAACCCGGTGGCTGGTGTGATCATGTCATTCCCAATCGATCCGGGAATAAATCACTCTCCCAGCCTCAGTGAGACCTCAGTGCATAATTTTCAAAATAATTCTATATTTTTATTTAATTTGTTGGATATTTTAGTTGCAAAAAACGCAAATTAAAATGGAATCCGATACGTTAAATCCAGACACGTTTCATATTCAGATTCTCTGCTAAATACATTTTTACCTCCAGCACTTACTTAAATTTACCATCAAATAACATAATATAACATAAAATAACCATCAGTGCTCTTGTTAACGGCGGCACAGAGATATAAACACAATTATACACAGTTATATCCAGTCATATTGCGTTTATAACGTTTAGTAATAAAATGTATATTAAACATTAGAAAATGTAATCTTTATGAGGATAGATAGATAGATAGATAGATAGATAGATAGATAGATAGATAGATAGATAGATAGATAGATAGTAGCCTAATCATAGTTTTAATAGGCTATTAAATGGATAATAAATATGTACACTTTTTTAATGTTCCTTTAATAATGTATTACTATTTTAACAGTTTTGTAAAACTACAAACCATTATTATTTTGTTTAGCACCCAACATATTAATATTGTTAGTAGTAGTAGCAGTAATAATAATAATAATAATAATAATAATAATAATAATAATAACAGAAGAAGAAGTCGAATCGAAAGATGTGCTGTCGTTCTATTATGTTATTATAGTAAAATTTTAACTCATGATTTATTGTTTTAAAAATACTGTTTGCATAAAACACGACGTGGAACATGCAGGCACATTTTTTTTATGGATTAATATCCGATTTATATTTTTAAAATCTTATTTCATATTAGATCAGTATTTAAATTAGTTCTTGTTTATTTTATTTTTGCAGATTTGACTCTTATTCGTTCATTTTTTAAGTGAGGAACATTTTTGCTTAATGATCATTAAAACTGGTTAATCATCGCGTTCTTTTACTATAAAACCAGTTTATAATTTTGATCGTTAGATTTCTTTGTTCATATTTTATTTACAAAACCGCGACATTTAATTTATCGAAGTTGGAAATTTAATAATAGATGTGATGTGTATTTTTCAGCCTTTCGATTTCTTCTGGGTTTTTGGTCGTTTCTGCTCGTTTTTAAACAAATTTGTATTTGACCATTTTCTCTCATCCTGTGTTTCAAACGTGGGGTTTTAAGTTGTAAGTGCAGTGCGTGTGTTTACCGAATTACAAACTGTGCAAAACTGAAAATCTGGGTCAGAAACCTTTTAATCTTTTTTATGGTTATTTTAAAACATTTATTCATAGTCTTACAGCCCCACCCCTATTCTCTCTCTCTCTCTCTCACACACACACACACATGCACACAAACAAACACGGTGTGCATGAAAAATATCGATCACTATGAGAATGAGTTCTGATGCCGCCTAAATATGAGTACATTGCCCATTATGTTTGTATTAGTTTGCAGCTGATGATGATGATGATGGTGGTGGTTGTGCTGATGATTCGAGAATGAGTATTTATGATAATAAATTGTATTTGCTCCATGACGTATTGTTATTCTAAAATGTTTGTTTGGTGTTTTGTTTATTTAATTATCTATTTACTTTTTTCTCTAATCATTAAGCACGTAAATTATGTCCATGGACTTCTAGACATTAATAGTATAACAATAACTAAACACTAACATTGCTAATAAAGTTTAAATAAACACTGAGATGTGCATTAAATGTGTAATTAATAATTAAATCGCGCCGGTTCGCTCTTTAAACTGTTTTCCAAAGCAGGGCGTTAACACTTAAGTTGTCTCCACTTCCCCCATCACCAAAATATATTGATCTGTTACCATGGAAACACGTAATGATGTTTTCTCTCGCCGGTCAGAGCGCTCCCGTGACGTCAGCAAGGAATGTTTGTGAACGGTTTATTTAAATATAGAAGTCAACATCGCTGTAACCATACATAAGTTACACGGGCTCATCAATCTGCGTCAAGTTTTACAGCCAAACAAACAAACAAATAAATAAATAAACATTTAATCAACGTATTTTAAAAACACAAACAAATCGATTTTTCTTGTTTGTTTGATTTCTTACTTGTTTGTTTATTTGTTTAGACAGAGCGTTTTGTTTTTGCTTGTTCGTTTGTATGTGTTTATTGACCCCATGGCATTTATTAATGTTATTCCAAACAAATGCAAATCAATTGCACAGACATTATTTACTTAGTTAGTTAGTTAGTTAGTTAGTTAGTTAGTTAGATAGATAGATAGATAGATAGTTAGTTAGTTAGTTAGTTAGTTAGTTAGTTAGTTAATATATTCAAATAAGTGCCAAATTAAGCTTGAATATATAATGCCAACATAATAGCTCCAACTATATAATAGCATAATGGTTATGTTTGTAGATTAATGTGTGTGTGTGTGTGTGTGTGTGTGTGTGTGTGTGTGTGTGTGTGTGTGTGTGTGTGTGTGTGTGAGTGTGAGTGAGTGAGTGAGTCACACGTATACTGTAGATATTTTCCTTAGTAAACTCTCACCCAGCCTGACTCCTGAGTGTCCTTCCAATAAACAATAATCTCACTTTATAACATCAGTTATACTTTTATGTTCATGTAACAAGTTCTTCAACCACTCATGCTCCTATTCTCACTCAAGGTACATCAACTTACAATATACACCTGTATGGCCATCAGAGTTGCTCTTTTACTTTTCTTTAACAAGTTAACAGAGCTCAGAGCTCCACCAGAAATATGCATTCCACTCAGATAATGCATTTTTCATACTTTGTTTTCCTTTATTTCACTCCGCCTACATATGTGTCCTTCCAGTGTCTACATAAATAAGCTATTGCTGAGCCACGCCCCTCAACAGAAAAGCAGAGATAATCAACATGCCAGGGGAGGGGGCTCTTATTATATGAGGTAAAAAAAAAACGATAATCTAATTAGCTTCTTATACCTGAGCCAATAAAGTCAGAATTAAAAGATTTTCACATTTTTATGTTGGTTTGTTTGTTGGTACACACATGACTTGTAAAACTTTCTTCTAATGTTTCTAATGTTAACTAAATGGTCATGTCTGCTTGTAAAAATAATGCATATGTATATATGATAAATGAGTGTGTTGTAAATAAAGTGTGTTCATTCCTTATGTTCAGAATAGTGTTCATTTTACACCTGACCCGTTTCTCTCTGCCTCCTGCATTGCGCATTAATCTATATTTAATTTCTGAAAGAAAAAAAAACATGAAGGTTATACACATGTGGAAAGGGCAGTACATCTCCAATTTACAGTGCTCACAGTTTCATACTGGTGTGAATTTACACTATGACCAAAACTTTGTGCACCCCT
Organism: Clarias platycephalus; assembly: GCA_030068275.1. Classification (NCBI taxonomy): domain Eukaryota; kingdom Metazoa; phylum Chordata; class Actinopteri; order Siluriformes; family Clariidae; genus Clarias; species Clarias platycephalus. Next base: position 1,666,737 of record JAQQZT010000038.1, on the reverse strand, counting down.
GACCATCACAGCATGTTGAATATGAATTTTGTTCTTTTTTGCTGTTGTAATGAGCTGGATAGACGATGGTGCGTAGGTGTGGATATTTGTGTCCATTCAGCTAAACAGAGTTATTAATGAGGTCAGGTGCTGATGTTGGGATGTCAAGGAGGCGCCAATTCCAGTTAATCCCCTCTGTAAGACAGTCTCTTTCTTCCACTCCAACCATAGCACACCATGTTTTCATGGAGCTAGCTTTGTGGATCTCACAGGGGCATTATCATGCTGGAACGGGTGTGGGTCTTTTAGTTCTAAAGAAGGAAATTTGTAATGGTACAACATAATAAATAGACATTCTTTACAGGTTTGTGCTTTTGACTTTGGGGAAGAGACACAGTATTGGCTATATAGTGTATATAGGCGTTGAAGAGACTTTGGCCCTCTTTCACTTACACAGCAAATATATATTCAGTGTGTGCATAAACAGAGAATATACAGTATATATATATATACTGTGTATATGCATATACTGTATATATCCTCCTGAGACTATAAATTTAATTAATGTCTTCAACCATGAAGAATTTAACCTGACAGTCCTCATATATATATAGACAATGAAGTATGAAATTGGGAGAAAGTGTCATGTCCTTCGGTTCTCAAGAGGATATATATTATTCTGCACGAAGCAAAAGAGAGTATTTTTTGTTGGGACCACAACCAAATACACACCAATGAACCGTGCCTACTGCTGAAAAACTGGCACGTGGACCAAGACACGCCCCCCCTGTACCGTAGACAGTATTTAATTAGACGCACAGAGTATCGTACACATAATGAGGCATCGTGTAAAATAAATGTTATTTTAAAAAAAAAAAAAAAGTTGAATACGACGGGTACAAATCACTAGCTTTATTTAAAGGCGCGTTCGCGGGTGTTCTGGATGTTAAGCCGACGGTGTAACACTTGCAAAACAAATCACTTTTACAGCCCTGCCATATGCCCCTTTGAAAAACAGCGCGCGTCCTGGATTTTGCCTTCTGAATGTCGACGTCACAAAGAGCCAGAGCGCGGTGGGCGTGACCGCGCGGGATAGCGAGTGCGCATGCTCGCCAGACGGGAAAGCAGCAATCAGTCTGTCCGAAGCGTCGAAGAAAAAGAAAGAGAAGAGGAACAGCGGCGGGAGCAGCAGGCATGGCCGCACACACCGAGAGCCCCGACACCACCACGGCCCGGAGCGCGCTGCTGCACAGACCGGGGCCTTAACATCACACGCTTTGACTTCATTCATTCCTGTTATTTTTCTCTTTTTGATCTTTGCGAACCAAATCGACTGGATACATTTTAAGATTTTTTTTTATCATGATGGATGCTGGAGAAATTTTTCCCTCAGTTGTTCTTTAAAAAAAAAAAAAACCAAAGTGATCGGAAAATAAACTAAAAAAAAAAAAAAAAACACTAAAAGGGAGACTTTATACAATTTTATTGAAATTAAACCTAATTATATTTTAACTGATAATAAAATCAAGAAAAGGAGGGGATACGGGACAAACAAGGAGGCGAAGGAGGAGAAACTTTTACGCACCTGAGGAACTTTTTTGACTCTTTGGTGAGCAGATATAGATGATTTGTCCACGAGCTCTGGCGCACGATGAACGCGCACCTGTCGATGGAGAGTCTGGGCGACCTGCACGGCGCGAGCCATGAACCGGCGGCGGCGGCGGCGGCGCACGCGCGCTCCGCGGCGGGCATGGCGTCGATCCTAGAGAGCGGCGACTATCCGCATCCCGCGCACCATCCGCACCATCCTCATCCTCATCATCCGCACGCTCATCCGCATCCTCCTCCTCATCAGCACCGCCCCCCGGAGCACGCGGGCCTCGCGGGACACCTGCACGCGGCGATGAGCGGTGCCATGGCATGCGAGGCGACTGCCGGGATGGGCATGAGCGGGACGTACACCACGCTCTTACCTCCCATCTCCACCGTGTCCGATAAGTTCCCGCATCATCCTCATCCTCACGCTCATCCTCACCAGAGGATCGCGGGAAACGTCAGCGGGAGCTTCACGCTCATGCGGGACGACCGCGCGCTCAACAACCTCTATGCGCCCTACCACAAGGACGTCGCCAGCATGGGCGCCATCCACGGCTCCCAGCACGCACTGGCCCCTCCGCCTCCGCCTCCTCCGCCGCCTCCGCCGCCGCCGCCTTACGCGCACGAGAAGATGCTCGCCGGATTCGACCCCCATCACCCCTCCATGCACGCCAGCAGCGTCGCCTCGTCCACCTCGTCCTCGTCCTCGTCTTCGTCGTCCTCCCCGGCGGCCGGAATGATGGTGCAAATCAACGGCATCCATCACCACCACCAGCACCACCCGCATCACCCGCATCACCCGCACGCCCACCTGAGCGCGCAGGGACATCACCACCACCATCACCATCACCACCACGCGCAGGGAGCTCTCGGAGTGGCGCGGGACCGGGAACACGCGGCCCCAGTAGAAGAGGTGAACACCAAGGAGGTGGCGCAGAGGATCACCACCGAGCTGAAGCGCTACAGCATCCCGCAAGCCATCTTCGCTCAACGCGTGCTATGCCGCTCGCAGGGAACGCTCTCCGACCTGCTGCGGAACCCCAAACCCTGGAGCAAGCTCAAGTCCGGCCGGGAGACGTTCCGTCGCATGTGGAAGTGGCTGCAGGAGCCCGAGTTCCAGAGGATGTCCGCGCTGCGACTCGCAGGTCAGTCGCTCATTATTATTATTATTATTATTATTATTATTCACAACAAGTAACATTGTCCTTCTCCATACATTCTCAACGCATGAACAAAATATGCGCGAAATAAAACGAACAAAGAATTAAACAAAACATCCATACTCACCTGTTTGCCGTCTCAGACCGTTTTACTTTATAAAACAGCTACATAAATATTGAAATATAGATTTTATTGATTTTATTTTATTTATCATTGATACTCGTAATGGTTATTTATGACTGAATGGAGTTGTAGAAACACAGTAGGAAGTATTTTATTATAATAAATGTTACTACTACACTACTACTCTTACTTATAATAATAATAATAATAATAATAATAATAATAATAATAATAACCCGTCTTAAAATGGTGAGAAGAAAAATCCAAAAATATATTTTCAACATACAACAGATTTGTCGCGGAGATGTGATGCAAAACGGTAAAGAAAAAAAAGTAAATAAAACCCAAGGTAAAATAGAAAAAACACTTATAATATAAGATGTTAGGATA
>JAQQZT010000038.1:1645728-1655863 GCA_030068275.1 Clarias platycephalus | reverse complement strand
ATTTTGTTTTCCGTTTTGTTAATTTGGTTTTGAATTTGTTATTTTGTTTTGGGTTTTGTTAATTTGTTTTGCACTTCTCGGCCACCGTAGGACCAGCTGTTTATAGCTGCCCACACACACAGCTGTTGGTTACTGATCAGTTACAATGCTATCAATTAACACAAACGTATAGCCTACAGGTTTGACATGTTGCGATAAATTTGTACCCCCACAGTGGCGTCTCTTTAAACAGAGCTCCTGATGAGCTTTCTGACTCTAAGTTATCTTTAAACATGAAGAGAAGGATGACACCACAGTGAGAAATACAGTCATATGTTTAGGAAGAGGTGTGGCTTAAAGCATGGAGTTAATTATGAAGGTTTTATGATGGCAAATGATTATTAAGGCAAACTTCATCAACATGTCTCAGACAGCTCCATTATGAAGGGTAAAGAGAAATCTCTGACACATGCATGTCTCTGTTTCTTTCAGCGTGCAAAAGGAAGGAGCAGGAACATGGGAAAAACGATCGAGGAAGCGCCTCGAAGAAACCCCGACTCGTTTTCACTGACGTCCAGCGTCGGACTTTACATGCAATATTCAAAGAGAACAAGCGCCCGTCCAAAGAGTTACAAATCACCATCTCTCAGCAGCTGGGCCTGGAGCTCGCCACCGTCAGCAACTTCTTCATGAACGCTCGCCGGCGAAGTCTCGATAAGTGGCTGGATGACGGAGGCTCCAACCCAGTCAACTCATCCTCCAGCACTTGTACCAAAGCGTAACAGCTGCAGACTGACCCCCAAAAAAAACCTTCGGTGGAAAAGCTTTAACCTGAAAGGAAAAAAAAAACTAAGCCAGACAAGTTCTGGAAAGTGTTTTTTTCTTTTTTCTTTTTTGCCCTTAAGACTTGTACAATACTGATATTTATAATATCCAAAGAAAAAACAACCAAACAACCAAAGACTTCTTCTTCTTCTTCTTCTTCAGCGAGTATTTAAGACTTCATTCGTTTATGTCTGCAAAAAAGAAGTGTTATTTGTTGAATCATCAGTCATACACACGTCACTAGTTTCCCACACTCACATCTCTCATTCTCCTTCCACCTGATTGGTTGGACTCTTTCTCATCACTGATTGGACGCCTACTCCGCCTTGGAGTTGTTATATGGTTTGTTTGTTTGTTTGTTTGTTTGTGTTATGTGTCAGATTAATTTTTTTTGCGCGATTTGAGGCGTGTGACATCAAGTTTAAGCACTGTGTCCAAACGGAGACGAGCACAGGTGTGAAGATGATGTCACTCGTGTGCTTCGGGCCCCGCCCCCTTTTCACCCTGCTTCCCCACTCTTTGTCCTCTTCCTGACCAAAACAATTCTCCAGGGTTCGAGGATAAAAACATGAAGCTTGTAGCATCTTATCACGGTTTTCCCCCTCGGATCCCCGTCCTCCTCCTCGTAGTGCTTTCTTCCCAACTGTCAGGAAAATTAGGATGTGTTTCGTTCATCATCTCCAACCATTTCACTTTTTTACGTGTAGCAATCAATCAATCAAGTATGGAAACCAAAGAAGCGCGCGTTAAAGAGGCCGCTCCAAATTTCTACACTCTAATCAAAACAGAAATGGTAGAAACTTAAATCTTTCACGCTTGGTTCAATCGCTCTACGCTTTTTGGCGTGATACGTTCAGGGAAAACTTCACTAGCTTTAAAGTACTTCGCTCAATCTATGTTTGAAGACAAATAATAAACGCCAGCAGCTAAACACCAAAGATCGACCCTCATCGGGCAGCTTCAGCATCTGTGCTGCAAACACGGAATCAACCAATCATAACCATGTGAGCCCGAGAGGGACGCTGTCACACCCACGCTTAATCATGCCAGTAATTAATCCCGCCAGTAAGCAGGGACTGACGGCTTACTGTATAGAAAACACTGGACCGCCGTTAAATCATGACCTAAAGCTTGGCTAATGTCGTCACCATTTCCTACATCTCTAGGTTACAAGTCTGATACGAAAGTTCATAATGAATTATTTATTAGCAACAAACTCTAAGAACACACAGTGACAATCTGGGGTCAAAAAATGATGCATTTTAAAGCAAAAAATCTTTCATTTTAAAATTCATAAATAAATAACAAACAAGTAAAAGCTGCAACTTTTAACAAGAGAGATCTAGGATTTGCATAGAACATTTAAACAAAATGTTCCCGTCTTGCTAAGAGATGCCAGGAAGCTATACTTTTAGAACGAAAGTGAATAAAACTCTCCAAACTTTCACTTTTGTTAGACGTTACTTTTACTTTGTGATGAATTTATCTTTACTCAGTCTTGCGTGCCGAGAGAAAGAGCTTTTATTTGAATAATTTCTGCAGTTTTTATGTTTCTGTCCTCAGGTTTTTATGGTAAATTTTTTTTTTCCTGCTTCATTCCTTTTTCAAACTGACAGACAACAAGCAGCGTTTGGTTTACTGATATAACGTTAACAGAATCTCAAACACTTTTCAACACTAAAACAATCTCGGCCCATTCATATTACATCCACTAGGGGCATGTGGGAGGCGACTGGAAGACTTCCTAGAACATGTCGACCTGTTCCCGGCGTGACTTCTCCACCCTGCGGACCCCTGGTTCACTTTCAGCCCAATAATTCTATGCATTAGCCGGTTTGGAAGAAAGCACTACAAGCTTTGCGTTCCTCCTCGAGGTAGCGGTTGCATTCGGTCCACTCCAACACTCACCGGATTTCTGATCGGCTTGTTACCGGTCACTCGTGGTGAAGTGTATCGTGGTGTGCTTAGCTTTAAACCCACAAACAAAATGTTCTCTCTCTATCTGTCGCTCTATCTATTCGGTAACTATTCCTGAGTGGTCCATTTGACGATGAGAATAAAAACGCTGCTTCCTCGTGTGGAAAGGACAAATTTTTAGTGCAAACCAAAGATGCTACCTCACTCAGTTTCCATTAGTGATTTCTATCACGTTAATGATACCAAAGAATACCAAAGATCTTTCTTTTCTGTTTTCTTTTTTCCTCTCTTTTGCACGGCCTACACGAATGATGTGGTGGATAACATGGACGGTGCGATGATCGCCAAGCCTACTTTCCTTTCCTTCCCCTCCCTGTCTCTCTCCCTCTCTTTCTTCTTTCCTTCCCGCATACTCTCTCTTTTTCATCCGTGCTCGTGCGACCTTCATTTAAAAAAAAAAACTCACAGGACGAGTGCCTTGCTTGAACCAAAGTGTTAAACCGCCGTTAACCTCTCTCTCTCTCTCTCTCTCTTTCTGTCTCTCTCTCGTAATTCTTGTACTCTTAAAATACCTCAGCCTCCAGAAAGGCCACTGATGAAGATTAACAGAGTCTCTCTCTCTCTCTCTCTCTCTCTCTCTCTCTCTCTCTCTCTCACTGTGGTGCTTCTCACCAGTGCAGCCATGCAACAAAAACATACCTTCTCCCTTCTTTCTCCAACTCTTTTGCTGATAAACCAAAGCTCCCCCACTTTCCCCGTATTAAGCCCCTCCCCAACACTAATCAACCACTAGCCCCGCCCCCCTTTTTGCTGGTAGGCGTGTCCACCGTACCGGGCCGTGTACTATGTGTTTTTACCAAATGTCTCAGAATACCTCATATTAATAAAAGCTTACAGTTGTGTTGTATAGAGAGTCTATGTGTTTGAGGCAGAAACTTGATTATTTTGCAAATCTTGTTCATGTCGATTCGTAAAAAAAACAAAAAAAACAAACAAAAAAATCTTTATTTATTTTTTTCGACGTTTGGCTTAAAAAGTGCTGTGTTCTTTCGCTCACTGATGACAAGTTTCAAAACTTGCAGGAAGGAAAAGAGAAACGTATTTTTTGATTAAAAGTTGTGTTACGCGATGTGCGATACAGTTACGGTTACGATAACGCTAAGGAAAACGTAGGATATTCTTTTTTACAGGGTAAAAAAAAACAACAACTGCTGTGATGCCGTGTTTATATGTGTTTATAATCTTTTCCTCTTTTCTCGGTTCTGTGATTTCGTTTCATTTCATTTTGTACCGCTTTGAGTCTGTTTTAATTTATGTATTTGTAGAAAATATAGATTTGTATATAGTAGGGTTTTTGAAAAAAAAAAAGAAAAGAAAACAAACAAAACAAAACCAGAAAAAAGGGGACATTTGTTTTTTTGTTTGTTTGTTTGTTCTGGCCTTCTGATGGAAACGTGGACGCGGCGCAGGCGTGCGATCTTTTGTGTCTCGTCTGGCACACGGTTCTACAATCAAAACACTGCCAGGAACACATCTCCATCAGACACACACACACACACACACACACACACACACACAGGACACGCCCTGGGAGAGATTTCTGTCTGTCACACAAACTCTATGTGGTGTTTTTCATTTTCTTTTCTCTTTTTGTCCTTTATTCACGCTGCACAAATGAACGATTTACATTTAAATCTCAGTCTAATGAAAAAGCACTGAACTTTATATTGTGTGTGTGTGTGTGTGTAGAAGCGGTGGAAGGAAGGTAGTACAATCCGAGCCACGTAGGGGGCGGAGCCTAGACATCAACGTGGATAGGAGCCGTGTATTTGATTTCATCCAGTATTTAACGAGCTAGTATTACGGTAATGCCACAATTGGATTAAATTGCATAAAGGTGCAGTTTGTACGTTTTAGCGCCCTCTTCAGCCTCGATGAAAAGAATTATAACCCGGATTATTGGTTGAATCTACAATATTTATTCATAAGGAATTTGAGAGAAAAAAAGGAGGATTCTGTTCCCGCTGTGGGCGGAGCTTATTTCAGGACCAGAAAAAAAACCTCAGAGGAAATGTGAGACGCAGCTCCAGAAGCAGTAGAGTGAAGAAAGAAACATCAGATCGATTCTATCACAAGTCCGGGTCCTCGGTTTTCCTCCTGTGTTGTTATTTATTAAATACGACAATTTTCCCTCAGAAGTTATCGAATGTCAATGCACTGCATGTTTGGTGATTTTTCATGAATCCTGATTAAATTTTTGAAAAATGTGTAACTTACTACACAGCTTGTTTAACTCTTTTAACTCTCTTACCTGCTAGTAGCCATTACACTTAGCCCCGCCCCTTAAAAATCTTAAAATCTTAAAATCTTAAATCTTAAGACTCTCACATATCCAGCGATTCATACCTAGGCATATCATGAAAGTTTCAAGCATGTGACGTGTTAAATATTCAAAACCGTAAACATCGGTATATTAACAACATGACGTGAGGAAACACGAGGAGATGGATTCACGTGTAAGATTTAAACAACTGCGTTGGCGTATGAAGCGTCCGACTGGGAATTTACTCCGTAAAGTTTTTTTCTAATTTTCAGATTGTGTTTTTTTTTTTTACAAAACCATAAGAATCTTTTTTTTATTTGTTTATTTATTCTCATCTAAAGTTAAGCGATTTAATGTCAAACAAATATATTCTAAAAGCGAAGTGTAAACTCCGCCCCCTTGTGGTGACATCAGCTGATCGGAATTGTATGCACCAGTTTCATCGTATGAATTCTTACAATTGTGTTATATTTTGTTTTGTCTTGTACAATCAGCTCTGTCCTCACACACACACACACACACACTGTTTCTCTGATCACTACGTTACATTTAAATACAGCTGTGTTTTAGTTCAGTCACTTGACGTTTTGAGTAAAAGGCAGAACACACAGGGAACACAGCATGTGCATGATTGTGTGTGTGTTGGTGTCTGTGTGTTTGTGTTTAATCCCATTTGTTCCTCTTCTCTCCTTCCTTGTTGAGCTGAAAGAATCCTCCCATCTTAATGAACCACAGAGTGTCGCGTCGTGTCAATGTCTCGGTGTGTGAGACAGTTGCGATATTTCCATATCAAAGAATATCGTGATCTGCCGTATTGCGATATCTTGAAATATCAGAAGTGACGTGACCACGTGTTAGACCATGTCTGTCAGTGTCTCAGCTGATGCGTTGGTGCGCATGAATGTTTAGATATTGCGATGTTCATGAATATTAACATAAAACAAATTAATTTTATCGTGTCATAAATGTTAGGAAAATCACGTCATTGTATCGGCCTGTTCATAAATATCACGACCTATCAAAATGAAGTGCACGGATATATACTGCACGTATACTGACAGACATACTGTACGTAGCGTGATGCGATAGATATCTCGAGGTGTTTGAACAGCAAAGTTTGTCAGTATAAGTGTAAATATCCTGAGGCTTTTATGATATCTGGTGCTGAGGACAAAGACATCGATGTCTGGCTGTGCGTAAACATCGCAATATCTCGTCGTGTGTATTTTATTGCGTCGGAACATCACGATAAGTTCCCCATGAAAACCGCAATATCTGATTGTGTGTGAGTATCAGGATTATTTTTTCGCCCCTCGTCCCAGTTGGTTGTCGCGGAAAAGGAGTTCCTGTTTGATACGAAGGCCCGGCCGGCTCTGTGTGTGCCCTACAATATTTCGAGCGCCTATGACAATCATCTGGAAAAGACACAAAAAAAAAAAAATCACAAGTTTATTTCTTTCCTTGATACCTTTTTTTTAGTACAAAAATGAAATTATTATTATTATTATTGTGATTATTATTAATATTATTATTTGAGCGATGATCATATTTAGAGAAATACTGTACTTGTGTCTTTCTTTTTTTTCCCCCCAAAGCATTGGCTCGTTCCAGTCGACCAGCCAAGCACTTCTTGTATCACGCAGTTTTATGTTTTATCCTTCTTTGTCTGAGCTTCATCTTCTGTGCTTTTTTAATCTATTCTGTGTCTAATAAAGAAAGAAAGAAAAAAGAAAAATCTCCCCTGGATCGACGCACTAGGCGTCCTTCTGCGGCCGTGTTTCTGTAACGCCTTACGGTGTTGCATTACTTAACAATGTGCTTTTGTTTTTCCTTTTTCTTTTTTTTTTTGCGTTCTTGTCTGACTTTGCTCTTTCCCTCTTTCCCTTATTTCTTTCTTTCGCTCTCTTCCTCTGCCGTGCAATATCATCTACTGTGTTTGCTAAGCAAGAAAAAAGAGAAAAAAAAAACAGAAGCAAGTGATGATGTCATCATGCTTTTTTTTCAGTGTTGAAATGTTTCAGCATTTCTGTAGTCACAAGAAAAAAAATGTAGAAAATAAAAACAGTTGGGTTTTCCAGCACTGCAAGACCAGACTCGCTTTTTATTCTGTCTGTATTTATTAGTCGCTGTTTTCACACTGAGAAATACGAACAGATATGACATGTGCAGCACCTTCAGCACTCACTTCGGGACTTTTCCACATCGTGGACGTAATCAGCTGATTAAAGTCTACGATGTGACAAGTGTGCAGTTAAAGTCACATGAATTTAAACTCTTCTATAGGTGTTTGGTCATAAAAATATCTCGAACGCTGGTGTAGCGACAACCTTGACTCCACCTAGAGGGCTGTTTCCCAGAGTGGTGGGCCGTGATGGTACCGCAGGTAATGAGAGGTCAGTACAGCGGTACCTCAGCATACGGACACTCAAATGTTTGCCTTAAGAAGTGAAATTTTGCAAGAAATTAGACTTTTGCCTTTTTTGGCATACAAGCGAACAAACCGAGCTAAAACAAACACCTGCTAAGTCGTGCGTACGTCTGGGAATCGTTCAAAAAGCAGGTTTACATATTTTTGTGTTTTTTTTTTTTATATTGTGCAAGATTTAATGAAGACATAACACCATGTGTCACTAGACTGTTAGCAAGACAACAGCAAGAAAAAACAGACTCCATTTTAGAGAATTTTTGAGAATTTTACAATGACCACTAGATGGCGCTTTTTTACACGAATTAAATCACTTGTGAAAAGCATGACTGGCATGAAAATATCCTGCTGCCATGACTGATTATTATACAAGGATGTAACCAATTCTACAAAAAAAAAAAAAAAACGGATATTCATTAAGATTAAAGGATTTTAATTTTATCATCTTACATCTACACACACTCACTCCTGTGCTCATTATAATACACAGCTTGGTGATTGTCCTGATCTAGCATATCTGATTAAACTCATCAGACATAAGATATCTCTCAAATAAAAATTACTAATTCAATTCAGAAAATATATTCTAGCTTGTTTGGATTAAATATGAGTCTTAAGTAGATTTCCAGCACGATTCATTTTATCTTGTAATACTCACAAATGACCATTAGGGGTCAACAAAATAAACATTTAAAAATTTTGGTTTGTAAAAATTTATGTAACAACTTTTATTTTACAACAACAGATATTTTAAACACTCAAATATATCATTAGAGGTTACAGGTCCATAAGAAACATTTATTTTCTATACTATACTTTATTTAATTTTTATATAGAAACATTTTATTTTTTTTAATACTGTATGTACCCTAAAAAAACATTTAAATTCATATTAAATTAATTAAAAAAAAAATTAAATAAATAAATGACATTTAAATTGTAATATAATATAATAATATATAATATATAAGACTTTTGCACAGTACTGTATATACTTTAATATTAAAATTATTTAAAAATTTATTATTTATCAATTTATAAAAAAATTTATTTAACTTTAAAATAAACAAACTGGAAACTGGAGCTTAGATTCTTTATCTGATTTTCTAGCATATACAAAATTTTATTTACGCAACATTTATGTTCAGATGTTCTACCTGACGTTGTTTTGAATAAATGATTGTTGACTGTATTACTACATTCGGGTTGACGTGTAATACTCATAAATCGCCACTAGATGGTAGCAAAATCCAGATTATTGCAGTTTTTAACGTTTTTGTTTGGCATAAAATAATCTTTTTTTTTTTTTTTTTTAATGGATTACTGATGTTTTCATCAGTCCATGACTATCCATTGTCACTGTGTCGATAGTTAGAAAAGTTATAAATAGCTTTTTAATGAAAATATTTAATTAGTCTTAACTTATTTTCCAAATAATAAAATGTCTCAATGTTTATAGTTCTTGCATCTAAGGAATCTTCTAAGAAAGGTTTATTATACAGATAATAAATATAGTATAATACAGCGTTACTATAGACACAGGATTTGTTTGTAGCCTCATGTGTGTGCGTGTGTGTGTGTGTGTGTGAGTGAGAGGGAGAGTTTGTTTGAGGTTGTATATATATCCTAATGTTGATACTGTTACTATGTTCTTTACTTTGTACTGTACACAATATTCACTGCAGTGGGAAAGATTCTGAGTTAATTATCAGGAGGTTGCGAGCTCACACTTCAGCTTAGCACTACCAAAAGTTATCTTGTATACGGCTCTTAACCCTCTCTGCCTCAGGGGTCCCTGACTTTTAACCCCAACTTCCAACAAGATCAGACGTTTTTACGAAACATTTTAGGCAGTCTCTATTTTAAAAAATTTTTTTTTTATCATAGTATCATATTTTTTAACCTATAAATTATGTAAAATATATTAGATTTTAAAGAAACAATATTGTTTGTAAGTTATTTGTTGCTGAATATTTTAAATTTTTCCAAATAATTTGGAATATTTTCCACAAAAAAGTTATGAATTTAATAACTACTATAATAATAAAATTGTGTGCATATCAGTGAGTATATATAACACAAACATTTACAAAAAGGAAGACGCTGGGGCCAGAAAAAATAAATCCAATAATAAGACAGACGAGAGGGGAAATAAGGTCGCTGCTGAGGTTGCTACATAAACAACCAGTTTTTAAATTTAGGCACTTTTCAGCCTGTCACAGTAAAACTTTTTTCCTTTATGAACTGCTGCACATGACAAGCATATTTGAAACTAAATTTTAATACATGACTGAGCATTACACTGCATATTGTACTGTGTAGATAATTTTACAAAACAGTTTGGGCAGTCATTATTGTTTGTTAACTTCATGTTGTTGTAGTTGTTGGTAGACTTTCGGCTGCTGTCTTTGAGGGGTCGCCACAGTGGACCATCCGATTCGCACACAACTCGGTACAGGTTGTACGTCAGATGCCCTTCCTTACGCAACCCTCCCATTTGTATTTAGGCTTGGGACTGGAACTGCGTTGTTTTTTTAATTTCATATATGATAAAAAAAGAAACATTGTTTATATGGGTCACTTTCTAACTATTTCTTTCTACATTGTAAAGGAATGCTGAAGGCGTCCAAAAAAATGCATGAATCTCCTTTGAACAGTTGATATTG
>JAQQZT010000038.1:1603865-1615683 GCA_030068275.1 Clarias platycephalus | reverse complement strand
CCCCCTGATTTACGTAATTGTATTATTTTAAAGGTTGCTTTCAGAACATGGATCCAAAACAGAAGATATTTTAGATCAATGTAAGGGCTTTGTTTACAAATTAGCCTGAAATCCACACGCCAGTGAAAAATGCATACTGTTACACTCATACTGTACATACTTGGTTTTTGCACATAATGGCGCTTTGCTTTAATATCTCAGTAAAGTATGAGGTCACTATTGCCCCCTGGTGGTATGGTTTGGTTATTGTTTCCTGGAAAAGACTCGGCAACCACAAAATAGGTCAGTTCACACACTCTCGCACATATACATACACAATGCCCTGCTTTCATAGCATACACACTGTGTTACCCTTGTGCTTTAGTTTTCTTTTTTTTGTGTGTGTGTGTGCGTCTTCAAAAGCTGGCAGGTTAAACCACACATATAGTGACCTTGTTGTGTTTCTTTAATAAGTAAAATAAATCTGTTCTTGATATACTGTATATGTAACAGGATGACTTCTAACGTAATGCCCCGCCCTTGAAGTTTAGGCCACGCCTCCTACTCAAATCCTACATTGATTTTGCTTGAAGATGCATGCCTGTATGGAAGTGTGTAATGCTAAACTATAGGTTAGCTAGGTTGGCTTTAGTAGTAACACCAGCGTCTCTTTCAGACATTTTTGTTGTTCGAATGATCAAGTGGGAGTAGTTTGTTTTACATTAAAAGAAAGATTAGTTTTGTCCATCGCAGAGCAAAGTTGTGTGTGTCGTGTGTTTCAGTCTTGTGTGCAATTCTGTGGTTTTGCTGGAGTTTATTTTAGTCAGGCGGTGACTGTGGACGCCTGTGATGACCAGCTGACGGACGACGTCTAAAATTAACACCAGTGTGGTGGAAACTGGAAAAGTGGACATGTTCATGTGTGCCAGCTCTCTCTCTCTCTCTCACTCCCTGTCTGTATGTGAGTGTGTGTGAGACTGGGGTGGAGTGCCAAAAACATCTCCAAAATAGATTGGATGGTTTTATAACATAAATCATATCCTAAAAACACAACTTTCATCACTGAAACAGATAATAAATTAAATGAAGGTAGTAACATGTAATATACATTAAATATTTTTTTTTAAATTAACTTTTCATTTTTTTAGACAGGATAACACAGTTGTAATGTTGTTAGATTTGTGTGGGTGAAGCCACATTACAGTGGAATCTAATCGATTAGTTAAGTACAAAAGCTGTTCTGCAGAATTGTAGAAATGTGTTAAAATAGCTGTGTTGCTGATGACTCGTATTCATAAAAATGGTGAGGTTTTCCTCTTAATACATTGTAGACATCGACTGAGAAGGTTTTTCTTCTAAACTGATCTTGAAACAGCATGAAGACGGCTTTCAGAAGTCCCAGGTCAACCAGCTCATAACTCTGTTCCTGTGTTCTTTAAAATAAACTATAATTCTGGTAAAGGTCCCATATGTTTAACAATTTAACACAGGTCTTAGAACATTAATGTTCCAGCTCAGAAATCGTGTTTTTATACCTCAAACTCCCTTTATTTCACTCCTTTTCCAAGTGCCTCATTTTGGCGCCTATGTAAATGAGCTACTGCCGAGCCACGCCCCTCCGGAGAACCGAGCAACAACCTCACAACCTGGGGGGGGAGGGAATTTTCTGATGTCACATAAGGGGAAAATCTGTGTGGTTTGTTTAAACCTCCACCAATACTAAAATGGAAAAAGGAAAAACGTAAAAGCAGGGAATGATTTTTCTCGTGTTTGTTTGTGCATGCACGCTGGAGACCCGTCTACACGTCTCCACATGACAACGAGGGGGAATTCTGCATCGTAGGTCTCCTTGAACAGTAGAAAGGGGGATTTCAAGATTCCTAATTATTTGACTCTGAGACAGTTCAGCTTTAGACTGACCACAAAACTGATCTCTTTAATAACCAGAAACTTCTTTGAGAAATGAGAAATCTTCTCATCATGTCTCATTACACCAAAAGCCACATGTTATTTTATTAATTAATAATGTCATTAGAGCTGTGTGATTTTAGTTCTGCAGCTTAATTGATTTTTTTTTGTTGGTCGAGATGATTGGCAACAACAGCAATCAACAGCTTCTCAGCGGACTTTTTTAAATATCCCTTTGACTGTATATTAACTAGTCTGCATCGTTCTTTGTGGTTACCGCACTTGTGTTACGTATTGTAATATTTTGTGATTTAAAAAAAAAAAAGTCACATTACTGTGTGTGATATCAGTGCAATCATAATTCTGCCTAATCGACACCTCCGTGGTATTCCTGTGTTGTGTACGATGACATTGTTTTGTGTAACGACGTGAATGTGGTGTAACCAGTAGGTCGTCGGCACGCCATATAAAACAAACCTCTAAGCTTTAATTATAAAGTTATGTCATCTAATAAACATGGAGTCATGACCGCATTCCTACATTTTGCTACACCTCAGGTCAAGTCTGTCCAGTTCTGGATAAAAATAGCTTGGATTAAAATGAGTCATGTCTAATCACTAGTATCACCGACATTTTTTAGATGTGTGATAATGTTTCACAAACAGACAGCAGTACCAGTAAAATATATAAATATAATATATTTTCACGATATATTTAATTTCTATTTAATATAATTACATACATTTTATATTTCATATTTAAAAATAAAAGTACAATTAAGTGGAAGGGAAATTAAAGAGTAATGGGGGAAAAATATATAAAAATTTAATATTACGTTAGCTGCAAGCCATTAGTTTAGAATTTTTTTTATTATTATTGAATTTGCGATAACCACAACATGTCAGAAAAGCATATTATGACCTATCTTTTCCACAATATCGATATTATACCAACATTATGTAATTTGTGAGGTCATGTGATCATACACACATTGCATCAGTCCATGGATGAACTTCATGATGACTACAACTCCATCTGCTGATGACACACACACACACACTTTGTAAAACATTTTTAAAATAGAAGGAATAAATTAAACTATGGCAGAGAAATAACATCAGAAATCAACAGAGACTCTGAATAAATATGGAACAAAGCATGTCAGGGTGTGCTGCTGGAGTAAAGTAATCAACATCAGGATGGTGTGATGAAGTCGAAGCTAATCGGGTTCTTTCTAACCGCGGTTTATCAACCATTACAGATTCGAATTGATTTAAAGAACGACACTTCATGTCATAGTCTTGACTTTACTTCTCCTCATAGTCTCTCTCACTTGAAGTTAATAAGATGAATATCTACAGCTTGTCATGTGACTGAGAAACCGCAAAGTAGCATAAAAAAAACAGGCCTGGGACTCGCGGTGTCCGGATGATGGGGCGAGCGCTTTACCACTGCACCCCTCGGGGGCCACCTTCCTGTTTTTTAATCTGTTATTAACATGACTGTTTATCTTTTAACAAGGACAGGCCTAATAAAAGTTTAATAACACGTTATTGTGAATTGTTTCTGCTTCAGTAAATTAATCACAGCAAATTAATCATCGCTCATAAACTTGGTGCTAGGAAATTGCAACCCAGTAGTGCAGCATTAAATAATCATACAAATTGTGCGTTATGAACAGCAGAGCGTGAGGAGCGATGAGTGAGGGTCATGATGCGGTAAGAGATATTATCATCACTTTATTCTCGGAAAGTTTTATTCATCTTCCAGGTCGACTCCATCGGAGGCACAGTATTGCGAAACACACCTGACTGGATGCATCAGCTACCCGTCAGCTCATTGTGTGTGTGTGTGTGTGTGTGTGTGTGTGTGTGTGTGTGTGTGTGTGTGTGTGAGAACTCGGGTGCTCACTGATCTGTCCTACTTTACCACATTCCACACATTCTTTCCTCCTACATGTATCGAGTACGAGCGCTGAAACAGCCGGAGGAGTGTAAGCGTGTTCACTTACACACAGATGGCAAGATGTTGTCTTCACTGTAATTGTAAAATCAGCTGGGCTGTGGGAGTGTGTGTGTACTGTATGTGTGTGTGTGAGATGGATAAAAGCAGTAAATTCTCAGATAAACTAAATACAGTGTGTGTGTGTGTGTGTGTGTGTACTGTACATGTATTCAGAGCTGTTTCCTACACACTCGCTAAACCTGTGTTTCCAATGAGTTCCAGAAGCTGTTCATGAAACAAAGAGGTTTGTGTTTCAGGAAGTAAAGTTCAGGAAACTTTTATGGAAATACAGAGTAACTTTCCGAGACAGAAAGCGACCTGGAACCTTTTAATGAAAACGAAAAACACGACTGTTTATCTTTTAACTTCACAAGGACAGACCTGATCAAAGTTTAATAACACGTTATTGTGAATTGTTTCTGCTTCAGTAAGTGAATCTTCTCAAGGACGTTGAGAGTTCTGAAAACTTATGAAGAAACACTGACTTGCAGAATCTTTTACGAAAATAAAAAGATCTGGAGATCTTGTAACTTTTAAGACACCTTTTAAGATAAAAGTTTTGGAACGACGACTTCCAGAATCATTTAAGAAAAAGATTGTAACTTTATGTAGTGAAATACAGAAATTGGGAAGTTTTGAAGGAACACTCTAGAATTCTGAATTCTAGAATATTTTAATGTAAAAAAACATCTAGAAACTTATTTTTGATGAAGTAAGAGTTCTGGAATATTTTTCAAGAATCACTGACTTATAGAACCTTTTAAGAAAAATATGGAACCTTTTCTGAGGAAACATCCAGTTCTAGAACCTTAGAAGAAAATAAAGTTCTTAGAACTTTCAAGAAGACACTACAGTCCAGAACGTTTGTGATGAAATAAAAACTTCTGGTACATTTCTAATAATAATTTATGATGATAAGAAACTTTGAAGTAAAATTAAAAAGTCTGGTCCCATAAAGGAGTTGAAGAACTTTTCTGAGGAAACACTCGGTTTTAAGAAAACACAGAATTGTAAAACATTTAATAAGTTCTAGAAACTGTGAATAAAATAAAGTTGTAGAAATGAAAATTTTAAGACAGTAAGTGTGTGTGATGTGATCTTATTTTGCGCCTCTTCAGAACATTTCTCTGACTGAAATCTAATGTGTGTGTGTGTGTGTGTTTGTTTCCAGAAGCGGCGGAGGAGTTTTTTGAGTACGACGCCGAGGAGTTCCTGGTGTCGCTCACGCTCCTGATCACAGAGGGCCGGACTCCGGAATGTTCTGTGAAAGGTCGAACCGAGGGCCTGCACTGCCCCTCCGCGCAGTCCGGTGGACCGGTCCTCACCAAACACGAATGCAGCGACAAACTGCCTCAGGTGAATATCGCCGGGTTTAAAACCGTCACGACTTCGCATTGTTCTCTGAGGAGGCATTTAAAAGTTCTGTGTTGGTTTGTTGTGCGTTGACAGTGTCGTCAGGCGAGGAGGACGAGGTCAGAGATCATGTTGCTATGGCGAAATCACATCCCTATCATGATCGAAGTGATGCTGCTGCCTGACTGTTGCTATAGCGACGAGGGTCTGGCCACAGACCTGAACGATCCGGCGATTAAACAGGACGCACTGCTGCTGGAGAGATGGACACTACAGCCTGTCCCGAGACAGTACGTCTCACACGCACATGTTTACACACTCGCTCAAACTAACCATTCAGCATATGGGAATATTACACGTGTGCGCACACACACTCACACACACTACAATCCATCCATTCATACACACACTGTAACCATGAACACATGTGCAAACACATGCTTAAACAAACAATTCGGCCACTGACACACACACACACACACACACACACACACACACACACACACACACACACACACACACATTTGCCAACTGTACATACACCAAACCCTCAGCACTATAATCAACATTCTTATGCATATATATAACGTTCTGTGTGTAAAGCTCTCTCATATACGTGTGTGTGTTCAGGAGTGGGGATCGGTTTATCGAGGAGAAGACTCTGCTGTTGGCCGTACGTTCCTACGTATTTTTCTCTCAGCTGAGTGCCTGGCTCAGCGCCTCTCACGGCATCGTGCCCAGAAACATTCTCTACAGGTAACACACTCCATCTCTCCCCCAAGTGTGTGTTTATATTTGTACATCAAATTTACAGATCTTATGTAAGCATGTTTAGTAGATCGAGTGTTATTTTGGAGTCGATAATGACGGTCATACAGTAAATGACTGTACTGGTGGGACGATCTATTGGACAGTCCCTCATTATTTTATCATTTTATTAATAAAATGCCAAAGTGTGTCCAGATTGAGCACTCCATCATTATCTAGCTACATTTTGTTATTCCTCATGACCTCACGCATGTTGGAGTCTAATGATCGTTTCCATTTTGATCAAACCTCTACTTTTTCCTTTACTTCCTCAGAATAAGTGCAGCCGATGAAGAGCTGATCTGGAATTTCGCCCAGTCGCCCTCGGAGCACTCCTTCCCAGTACCCAATGTGTCCCACAGCGTGGCGCTCAAGGTGCGGGTTCAGTCGTTGCCCCGCCAGCCCAAATACCCTGTGCTGAAGTGCAGCATCCATTCCGACCTCTCGTTCCTTGGCAAACGTACCCCTGATCATCCAGAGGGGCCATTAGAAGGTGCATATAGTCGGGGTCAGACTATCGGTGACCCTCCAAACCCCATCAGACTCCAGAGTTCACCTCTTTTATGCAGACCTCTTCGCTCCCCGTTACCCTCTCATGACAGAACCAGCCCCCTGAACCAGCGTAAATGCCCCGAATCGCCCATCCTGCCTGGCAAAGCCGCAAAGCTACTGTTCTCTAGAACCAACGGCGTCTTGGAAAGCTCAGGAAAGACGAATGCGGAATCGCCGTCGCCGTCTTCGTCGCCGACACGCGATTTTAAATCGCTCTCAAATCCCACATTTTCAAACCCCAGCCTGAGTCCTCGCTCTTCCTCAGCTGAAACGAACCCCTTGATCGGTTCGCTGCTCCAGGAGAGGCAGGAAGTGATCGCTCGGATCGCGCAAAGGCTGAATTTCTGTGACCCGACATCACCTCATCTTCTTCCCGACGCTCTCTTCACTCCTCCCGGGGATGAAGGGCCATTTAAGAAGACCAAAGATCCTCCCAGTGTCCAAACAAGTGACCGAAATGGGACAAGGAACAGAGAGTGGAGCCAGACTTCAACCTTTCAGACTCCACTCAGCCCCAGGAGCCGATCTCGAGTGGACCGAAGCGAACCGGAGGAGTCCAGGACTTCACCTAAACCCACGTCCTGTAGGCGGCTTCTGCTGTCTGCCGATTCAAAAGAAGGTTCTATGATCATTGAAGCGGTTCAGGACATCTCCCGGTTGATTCAGGAGCGCCTTCAGTTGTCGCAAGAGCTCCTGCATGCCAAATACAAACAATGCCGCGAGTCATCAACACTCATATCCTCATCGAACCAAAACCAGTCCCAGAACCATAGACAGAATCAGAATCAACACCAGACACAAAACCACAACCACCAGCTTAAAACCAACAGTCATGCTAGCTATGCTAACGGAACTATAAACACAGCCAATGGTGAAACCAGCCCAAACCTTCGAGTTCACACTGAGACACTTGACAGACGGTCTGAAGACCAGAGCCGGTCTGGACCCCAGAACAAGGAACCTAGCATCACTAGACCTCAACCCCTATCACAAACCAGCCATGCATACAGTGCCAAAAACGATCCCTGGACTTCTTTACTCAACAGCCCTAAAAGCTCATTCAGCCTGAATGGAGTGTCAGGTGTCAACCACCTCCAGGACCTTCAGGACCTTCAGGTTGGGAAGGAAAACCAGAGAAGAAGAATAGAAACTCGGATCCAGCCCGATTCAAGCGAACCCGGTCAGGATGAGGAACAAGATCCCTGGTCCTCCCTCTCCAGCACGCCCACCAGCCTTAATACCCATCACTCCCCGAGCCCAGATTGGACTCTCAACAATACCGCACACACCACCTTGGTGAGTGTTGCTCTGGTGCTACCTTACTAACATATCTTGAACATGGTGCCTGATTTTACCTGTGGTGTTTCCTCTTGACGTAATGCCTCCTTGCTGTCCAGAGAACTTGGGTTTTATGTTGTCAACTAGTTTATGCCACTGCTTTACTAGCTAATCGTCAGGCTACATTCTACTAGCTATTACTAGCTAACTATCTTTCAAGCAGTTTTCAATCTTACACAACTGATTAAACAATTTCTTTTTGGGAATTTTGCATTATTACTTTAAGTAGCATAGTTTTTCATAGATATTTTTTAAATTATATATATGGCATTGATAGTTTTCTCTGATATTATTTTGTAATATACGATCTTTATTTGTGGGAAATGCAGCACAGCTCTAAAGCTAATTCTGCGTGTTCTGTGTAACAGCGAAGCCCCGCCCCCTCACAGAAGCCATGCAGTAGTAACTGGAAGAAGCAGAACAGACACTCCATCGATGGTACGGCCACGAGAGCGTTCCACCCCTGCACCGGCCTGCCCCTGCTCTCCAGCCCGGTGAGAACTGGTCTCATGGTATAGAGGTGGTTTAGTGGAAAAAAAAAATTACATGCACACACAAAACACTTAACACTCCGATCAGCTCTGGACCGATCAGGTTTAGTTGTAACCAAAATGTGCAAATTTCTGCTACGAACTACATTCAGTTCTACTCGAATACTAGAACTAGAATACTACAGCTGACTGCCGCGCTTAGTGATGTCTTTAAAAGTGAGATTATAAAGATTTGTGTTTGTATTTATGGGAAATCTATGAATGAGATTAAATTTCATCACATACTGATTGATCAACAGAATTTTAGGGGAAGTTTTATGTTTGTTTGTTTGTTTGTTTGTTAGTATGTTTGCCTAGTATAAAATAAAACCCTTTCATAATAAAATAAACTCATAATAAAATATTAATGTGGCTTTTTACATAAAATATATTTACAAAGTGGTATTTAATCTATTTAATATAATTTTTAATGGGATTCTTTTTTACACAAAATATTTATTTAAATGTTTTGTTATATATTTTTTATTTAATATAGAAGTTTTTTATAAATATAAGTTTTTGAATGTAAGTTTTTATAAAGTTTTTATTATATCCTCACTAAAGGTCATGTGTGTATTTCTTGTCAGGTAAAATGTATTTATTAAAAGTTTATTAAAGAAATTTATGAAATTAATTTAAAATTATATTTGTTAAAATAATAAAAATAATAATTCATAAAAATTAAACCTCAGTCTAATAATAAATAATAAAACATTTTTAGGGGAAAAGTTTAAACTTAAATTTCCTTGTATAGATAAGTATTAATTGAGTCATTTATCAAAGTTATAGTTTTACACTACTCTACTTTTTGTGCGAGTGTGTGTTTGTGACTCAGTTCCTGTGTGTTTCTAATGGCGTCCAGATTCGCACACACTCTTTCCTGTTGCCGGTAGCGCCTTGGTGGAGTGTGATGGGCTGAATGAACCCACTTCCTCCTCCTCAGGGCTGCATCTGCTCTTCTTACACACCGACACACACACACACACACACACACCGACACCGACACACACACACACACACACACCACAGCCCTGATTATGATGGAGTTACTCACTCATCTGAGCAACCTATCGATCATAGACCGACATTTCACGTTCTATTCAGATGACTCATGTTTTTAAAAAATCTGTTACTTTCATATAAACAGCTTTGATATAAAATTATTTGTTATTGTTACATTGTGTCACTTTAGAGTATTTGAGTCAAACCGTAACCGTAGTAACACAAGTGTTCCATTAACGCTGTCGAGCGACAAAACAGTCTACAGTCATTTCTTTTCCCTGGTAAATTTGCTCCAGACGGGATTTCCTCCGTTGTACTGTATGAAATTAGGTGAAGTAACCAAAGATGATGATTGGCTGCAGTAAATTCCTCGGACCAACTATAATTATTTCCTCGGAACTAATAACAATAATAATAATAATAATAATAATAATAATAATAATAATTATTATTATTATTATAATTAATTATCTTGTTCTTGTGAATTTTATTGTTTTTAAAGAATATAACAAATCAACTTCCTTATTTCAGATTGAAAGAAAAGAAAAGTTCTTAACCTTGTGTTTCATCTTATCTAATGAAACAAGAAAACCGTCAAGAAAAAGTAATGGCACCCCGCCCCTGAACTGCCCAGGCTGCTACAAAAGTGTTAATCACGCACAGCTGTGAAGTCCATTAACTCTCCTTTATACCTGGGATACCTGATATAAACTATTCACATATGTACGTGTGCAAAAGTTTTACCCCCCTTCTTATTCATATTCCTCTTCATATTAAATTAAACAAATGTTTTACTGCGACAGACTGCAGAGTGTCCAAAGATTCAATTAAAAAAAAGAAAACTCAGCAGCAGCCTCATTTCCCCTCTCGTCTGTTCCAACCACTCAGCATTCGGCATCACCGATTTTTTTTTTTTTTCACTTTTAAATAAATTAAATAAAAAATAAAATATTCCAATAAAGTAAAAACAATGTGATTTTTTTTATTTTTTTTTCAATTATAAAAATTATATATACAAAATCCCTATTACTGGCCTGATCATCTGTCACCATCTGCACCTGTTTCTCACTGGTTCCTGCCTTAAATTAGATGTTTTTACAAAACCTTTGCACATCATTTACATATGTACTGTATAGTGCAGCGAGGAATAGAGCTTATACACACATGGTACATACCTAGTGTAAATGACGTAATATGAGGCCAGCATGAAGTAGTGAAAGAAAAGTGATGAGTTATAAAGAGCCGCTGATGTTGACGCTCACTGGTGTGGCGACATCGTTCTTAATCTGATGATTAGATCTGATTTTCTTCTGAGAAATCCTAATGACAAAGTAGAGCGAGTGAAAAGCAAAGACGTACGCGTATGTACAGAGAGACAAAGAATAAAAATACATCCTGGGGCAAAACATTTACATTTAACATTAAATTCCACACGCCGGGATGTAGCTCCGGCCCGTGGAAAAGAATCATCAACTGCCTGCCATACTGAGTAACGAGGTCCTGACTGTGTGTGTTTGTGTGTGTTTGTGTGTGTTTGTGTGTGTTTGTGTGTGTTTGTGTGTGTGTGTGTTTGTGTGTGTGTGTTTGTGTGTTTGTGTGTGTGTGTTTGTGTGTTTGTGTGTGTGTGTGTTTGTGTGTGTGTGTGTTTGTGTGTGGTGTCTCTCCTCTCTTGTTCAGGTTCCTCAGAGGAAGAGTCAGACGGGGTATTTTGACTTGGACACGTCTCTGATCCAGTGTAAAGGAGCGCCCTGGGCCTCCACTAAGAGGTAGGAGCTCCGTGACTCCGTGTTCACCCTCCTTCGTCCTCCTCCTCCTCCTCCTCCGGGAGCCGCGAGTCTGCTCAGGGGCGATGCTGCAGACTCGACACACCTCTCTTTTTAACGTTTACACTGGGGCACTGAGCACATGCACACGTGTGTTATATACAGTATTTAAATTTTTTGTAATTTTATATTTAGTCTTTTTTCTTTCTCATTTTCTTTGTCATTATTAATTATTTTATTATAGTATTGTTTAAAAACAGTTATTATAGCATA
The DNA here is from genome assembly GCA_030068275.1 of Clarias platycephalus. NCBI lineage: Eukaryota > Metazoa > Chordata > Actinopteri > Siluriformes > Clariidae > Clarias > Clarias platycephalus. Next base: position 1,604,174 of record JAQQZT010000038.1, on the reverse strand, counting down.
ATACACGAAGAGGTAGGAGCCTCCAGTGACACGGAGGAATTGGACACGACTAAAATTAGGGGAGAAAATCTGAAAATTTTGGGGGAAAAGTTATTTATTTATTTATTTTTATTTTTGATTTTTTTTAAGGAAACTTCCATTATGTTCAGTTCCTCGTTTTTTTCATCTTCGTTTCTTTGTAAACTTGTGTGTTTTGGAAGTTAAAACCCATATGGATGAGCTGTAGAGGAAAGAGAGACGTGTGTGTGTGTGTGTGTGTGTGTGTGTGTGTGTGTGTGTGTGTGTGTGTGTGTGTGTGTGTGTGTGTGT
>JAQQZT010000038.1:1588661-1600709 GCA_030068275.1 Clarias platycephalus | reverse complement strand
TGTGTTTGTGTGTGTGTGTGTGTGTGTGTGTGTGTGTGTGTGTGTGTGTGTGTGTGTGTGTGTGTGTGTGTGTGTGGACGTTGTGTTAGACAGGTCATGTCCTGTGCATGATAATTATCATTAATCATCTATGTTTTTTCATCTCTGTTCAGGTTCCAGAGTTCCAAATCTGGAAAGATCTACCTCCATCGAGACATCCGGCTTCTGTTCTCTCGTAAGTCAATGGAAGTGGACAGTGGTGCTGCCTACGAGCTCAAATCCTTCACCGAGTCTCCAGCTGATCCTCCTTTCTCCCCGAGATGCTGATCGGCTCATGTCCTGTCTAACGTTACGTTCCCACTCCGGCACACGGAACTTACTGATGTCTGAGCTCACACACACACACACACACACACACACACACACACACACACACATAGAGAGAGAGAGAGAGAGAAATTATTCATATCCTTCTCACTCTGTCTCTTTCCACATCCCTCAGTTTCTCCCTTATCTCTCTCTTTACTTTTCTTTAAATCTCTTTCTGTCTATTTTCCACTTCCATCTCTTCCTTGTACGTTTGTTAATATTATATTTTCTTTACATTTTCTTTTCCCTTTTGTTCTCCATCATTGATTTATATTTTATGTGTCTATTTTCTTGTTCTTTTAAGCATTGGCCCCCCTCTCTAACTCTCTCTCTCCCTGCTTTTTCTTTCTCTCTGTCTCAATCTCTGTCATTTTTTTCCTGGCACTCCAAGTTATTCCTTCTTTCTGTTTTTCTGTGTCTTTCTCTTTCCCTTTTTCTTTCTCTTTGTCTCGCTCCATTGTCTCTTTGTCTCTTTTCCTCTGTTTGCTTATTGTTTTCTCTCTCTCTCTCTCTCTCTCTCTCTGTATGAATCCTCTGTGCTTGAGTGGGAACTAGGTGATTTTGATGTAGATCTGAAGCTCCTCCTCTGAGCTTCGGTGCAGTTTGTGAAGGAATAAAAAAAGAAAAAGAAAAAAACATTCTGAACCTTAAATGGAAAAAAATGAAACTATAATACGGACCAGTTTTTAATGACAAAAAAAAAAAACTAGAAGCAGCAGATGAACAGAATAAAGACTTTGGATAGAGCACTGTGTTCCTCCACCACAACTGGAAAAGGAAATGAGTCCTATTCTACTCTCTCCCTCTCTCTCTCTCTCTCTATCTCTCTCTCTCTCTCTCTATCTCTCTCTTTCTCTCTCCCTCTTTCTCTATCTCTCTCTCTCTCTCTCTCCCTCTTTCTCTATCTCTCTCTCTCCCTCTTTTCCCCTTTTTATTTTATTTTGTACTGTTACCGAACCACTTTAATCGGAAGTGTTGCAATAGAGAAAAAGAATATCTTACCTAGCTTAGTGTTTACATATTTACTTTGTCAGTTATTTAATATTTAAAATGATATTTCATTTACTGCACATGTGACGCCTGTCGTGCTCAGCATTATGATGTAGTGCAATATGTTTCAATCATACCGTGTATTTTTGACTAATATTCAAATCTGAAATAAAAGAAATATATCTATATCTATATATCTATGAAGAAGAGCGAGTGTGTGTCTTTTTTTATTTTTATTTTTTTTTTACACACTAAACAGTAAGACGGATATTCATGTCATTCGTGTGTTTAATCCTGATCAGGTCATTTTACTGTTGCATAGTTAACTAGAACAGTGGTTCCCAAAGTGTCCCCTAGTGGGCAGTGAAGGTACTGCATGTGGAAGGGTCCATCCACACACTCAGTCATACACTACAGGCAGTTTTGAAATCCAAAACCCGGGTATGTGGAGGAAACCCACTGAGCACGGGTAGAAAAGTAAAAACGTGCTCGAAAAAGCTTGAAAATCATTTCTAGATTTTCCACTATGCACGTCCATATAGTGTAACATTGACAGACTGCTAACCAGGTTGAACTTAGTTTTATCCTTCATATGTCATTTCACTTGCATTTGGATTATCATGGCTCTAGATGTGTAATTCAGTGCGTCATTGAACTATTACATACAACTATTAATTTCACAAATAATTTTTCCCAACACTCCTCATGTGACTACATATTGATATACTGTAGTTCCTCCATCCATTAATCTAGGAAACGCTGTAGTTCAGCTAGGGACCGTGGAGGCCAATGGTGACTGTTGTATTTATTTCCATTTTGTGAGACCATGGTTGGACCTCCACTCCAGGGGAATTTGGGAACACCAATTAGCCTAGCCTGCAAGAGAACATGCAAACTCCATGCACACGGACCCGACGCAGGCACGGAACCCAGGACGTCGAGGTGCAAGGTGACAACGCTAACCGCTACACCCGCCGATATAGAACTTATAAAGTGTAGAAATAAAGTTTTGAAATGTACATATTCTTTGTACTTTTACTTTATTTACTAAATTGACTTTTTTTTTCCATTAATTAAACATAAGCTTACCGTTATATATAACTATTTAGTTGTTATCGCTTTTATATGTTTTACGTAAGTGGGAATTCTGCCCTGAATTACATTCTTTTGCTTTTGATTAATTCTTTCTCAATAAATACATTATATCAGTGATATCAGTGATGTCTTGAACCGGCTACAGATTCTGAAACATCTAAATATTAAAACTTAATTAAATTAAAATGTTTGCCTCACCTCAGCAGTAGTGAAAGACTGGACAAATTGCCACTCAGCTGAATTTAATTAATTAATTTATTTATTTATAAAAAGCACACTTTTTTCACAACATTCTGTAAAACTATAGCTGCTTTTAAAGTGTATTATGGAACTAGACAATTAGAATATGTTCTGTAATATTTACACATCCTAAAATTGTATGCTTCATTAAAACAAACCAAAAAGACTTTATTTATTTATTTTCATGTGTTTATTTTATGTGAAATCCACACTGGGTATTTCTAGGGAAGGATTCTGGTACAAAGAAAAAACAGATGGAAAAACTTGCTTCTATTTTCTAAAACAGATTTGTAAAGCTGGCATGTTATTTAATTCAGGTGTGCCACGATGGAAGCTCACAGATAATTCTCTGACATTTCGTATAACCTGTAGCATTAAATGACGGCCTTTAGTGTAGTTGATTTTACAGTAATCTGTATTTCTGATCAAATGCACAACAGAAACATTGTGACTTTTTCTTGTTGTTTTGTGTGTGTGTGTGTGTGTGTGTGTGTGTGTGGTTGTTTTGGAATTGTGCTCTGTAGATTACATCAGTGTTATGTTTGGACTTGATGACACTGCAGATATTGCATGATAGAATTATAATATAATGTAATTGTGGTGGGAACACTGGTGATCAGTGACTGGTTATTAGAGATAATATGAATCACTGACTTTTGTTGGAAAATAAAAGTAATCAGTGATTGGTTGTTAAGTCACCATGAGGATCAGTGATTGGCTGCTGCAAATTAACCATGATCTGTGATTGGTTCTTGGGAACAATGATGATCAGTGTTGGCTTGTCATTGGTCTTTACACACTGGTGAGTGAGATTTGTGACTAGAGTTTTTGTTTGTGCCAGAACAGGAAAGAGTCTGGATGAATGGGCAGTGGCTAAAGGAGTGATCTGATTGTTGTCCAGGGAGATCACAAGGTCTTGACCGGGGGATGAATCGCCAGGGATGAACAGCAGTTTGTTTTTACTCAGATAGAACTTCAGCTGATGAGCTGCCATCCAGGATGAGATGTCTGCCTGACAATAATTTCTCTGATTATTGTAAAGATGGTTATGAAGTTAAAAAGTAAGACATTTAAAGTCTGAGATAAACGACTTACCATGTAGCTTTACATTTGCTTTTTATATTTTTTTGCAGTTCTGCCCAAAAGGTCTGTCCAGAGTGACACCACATAATATACAGTATATAAAATTATAAATCATTCCTGTATACAGGTGTAGAAGAGGAGTGAAGGTAAATAGTGTTAGTGTGCTTACAGAAAGTTAATTATGATGAACTGTTCATTGGTCAGCAGCAGTGTTTCCTCAGCTGGATATCAGAAACAAAGCTTCAGCATACCTGAACTCAGCATTGTGTCTATGACAAGTCAACTGAGTTCCAAATAATGCTTCAAGGGGAAACGATAAACAGGTGAGTAATGTTTCAAACATATTCATGTACGACATCTCTATTAGACAGATTTTTAAAAAGAAAAACTAAACTACTGTTTTTGACTCAAAACCGATCAAGGGATTTAGTCAAGAGAAATTTGATATGCTGGTTTTTGAGCGAATTTAATCTGGAGCTCTGACACACACTCGACAAATTCCCCAAGCAACCAAGGAAAACGGAAAATAAATAAAAGGCTAAGCTCCAGAGAGAATAAAACATTTAGAGTGTTCTGTTTATCAGAAAAGAAAAATACACTATAAACAATGCTTCGATGTGGTTAAGCTCAAAACATCACCAATTTATTCATCTTATAGAAAGTTGCCTGTAATTTCTATATTTTAATATTTTTGTGTTAACCGATAAACTAATAAATGTTCAGCGGGTAGAAGTAGCAAAAAGCTTACAAAAGGTGAGGTAGAGATGTGACTTTATTTATGGATGCAATGCATGTGGATGTCTGACAATATTATTCAATTATCTTACAAACTCTGAGTCTCCAGACCTGACCCGGGATAAGGATGAAGGACACAACGTCACTCAGTTTATTATTATTATTATTTTACATCTAATTTAATTGGTATCCCATTTATAAATATATCTATGTAAGACATACAATATTATAGTGCTGTAAGTGTAAACTAATATGTTTATTAAAATTAACAGGCACTTTTAACTTTACATTACTTTCAATGGGTTAATAATGTTACAAGGCTTTTGTTCTCTTACTGTAATACTGTATGTTTCAGTTCATATAGAAGTTCAGCTATTACATAATTTCCTGAACTATTCACCATTATATAATCAACAACTGTTTATAGTCAGCTGTTTGCCATTATACTAGTCAGTTACTTACTACTAGACTAGTCAGTTGTTCATGACTGCACCAGTCAGTGTCAGATCCGAGCCAGAAAGAGCATCAGACAGTCAGAGCACAGCTCAGGCTAGAAACTCAAATTATGAGGACTATAACTCCCAACAGGTTGAAACCCTCCTGTGACCACAAAGATGCCTCTGTTGGGCCCTTAATTTTTAACTGCTGAGATGCATAATGAGATTAAAAAAACGTAAGTCACACTGGATAAGGGCGTCTGCCAAATGCTATGAATGTGCTTTATACAATTGTGCCCCCTATAATTAGGACTGTGAAAGCTAGTGCCCGTTATGAAGTATACGCTCCTGTGATATAGATTGATTGCAAAATTGATTGCTTTCCATTAGTGATGGACAGATGAAGCCTCACGAAGCAAATTACATTTCTACCCCTTTCGTTACTTTAAAATGTAGATATGTCATGCAAATCATTGCACAGTGACACCTGGTGGAGTGCTGAGGTTACAGCAGGGAGTCTAAACCACTTCACTGAGTTATTAAACTGACCTGTGGACTGCAAATGAGGAATAATTGCACATTTAAAAAATGGTTATTCAGATGTAATGGTAGTAGACTGTAAAAGGTTAGATTTATTTGCTGCATAAACATTTTTTCTCACTGCTGCTGTCTCTAGTCTGTTCCTTTTATGATTTTTTAAAACAATTTAATAATGTTTTTGATCTTTTTGTCCTATCTGTCATACTCTTTTTTTTTTTTTTAGATTTCTCTTTTTTTCTTATCTTTCTTGTCTTTTGTCTATTTTTTTTTTTTTTTTAATCTCTCATGTTAACCTACTGTATGTTGCTCATGTGTACAGGATAAAGCGGTATAGATGATGAGTGAGTGAAAGAGTGAGTTCTTGACATCTCAAACAAAAACACTACAAATGTTCATTTCATCAGGTAAACTTACAGAGCTATTTTAGCCATGTTTGTTAAATTAGCTCCTCGTCTACCCCAGATGGTCTTTGTGTTATCATAAGCAATCTTTGCTGTTTTGCAGGATTCACTGATACTCAATGGACGTTCTCAAGTCACATAATCATTTTTATCCATAGAGCGTCCCAAAAGTGTCCATCCATCCAAGTTGACATTACTGAGTGATTAGTGACTCAAAATCTGGCAACTGACGGTCTCACCCATTTTAACCAATCATAATAATAAAAAATTTAACAGCACAATGAAATAAATATAAAAATAATCAACTTCACATATTAAAAAAAAAATATTTTAATAATTTCTTTTATTTTGCTACTTACAAATGAATTTAGTAATCCTAAAATTGTGGATTCTTAAAATTGTAAAAATATCTATGCATTGTTTGCAAATTCTTGCTATTTTGCTCTGTACTTTTACTTTTGCATATTGACAATAAAATCGCCTTCAATACAATCTAATCGAATCAGATTTGAATAAATGACCTGAATTATTTGTCCACAAGAAAATCTTGATAAAGAGAGAACGTGGAAGAGAAATAAAATGGAAGGCATAAACATACACTCTAAAAACTGATGGGTTAAAAAAAACAACCCATCCATAACCCAGCCGCTGGGTCACTATTGGACAGAACACACGCTGGGTTGTTTTGACCCAAGTGCTGGGTTTAACCATTTAACCCAGAATTCTGTGTTGTTTATCCGACCCAACCAGTGGGTAAAATTAACACCCTTGCTGGATTGACACATTCCACTTGATTTTTTTTTTACTTCTCATAATGTAAATAGATTTCACAGAATAAGAAAATGTGAATAACTCAATTTTGAAAAAATTTCAGACTAAATTATATAATCCCATTATTTTATGTTAAATATAAAATAAAAACATAAACAGTCTGTAAATAAACACTCAATAAAAACAAGAAGCCAGTGTAAATCTGATTTAAATAGCATTTTTAAAAATACAATGTTTAAACACTTTTTATTTAGAAGTTTTCAATACAAATCTTATAATGCCCACATGACATCAAACATTCCTCATCTTAATATTTTATCTATTAGTTATTTAACTATTACTATTTAATTTCCTTCAAAATGTCATTAAAAACAAAAACAATAAAACTTTTTAAAATATTATTGATTTAATGTGGGGTGAAAAACTGATGTCCTCAGATATTGAACTGATGAGTACTCGTGTCCATCAATCTGATCAGATGCTGGAGAAACTCGCAGATGAGAAGATACTGCTTTGTGTAGTTAATATTAAAGATAAAAAAAACTTAAACAAACATCAACGGCCTCCATCACAGAGTCTGTCTGTATCAATAGGTCTGTCAGGTTCCTCTTGTCTCATTCCCAAGACACAAAACATGGAACAGTGCTCTAGACATCTCCATATTTTGCAGATATCATTCCCATCATGTTAGTCACTTAGTGTTGAAATATAACTAACATTTACGTCAAGCATTTTTGTTGAGGACGTACAGCTACATATGTATTTAATGCAAAAGTTTTTCCTCTTGTCAATACACAAAAATACATAATGTGAACATGAATTTAGTCTATATTTCTGACTAATTTACCTCACTACTTAATGTGTGAGAGATAACGGAATACAGCGCTCCATCTCGATTTAATACGCACACACAGCTTTAGTGAAGATTACTAGTAATTTACCTAAAATTACATTTAAGATTACATTTAGTACATTTGGTTTTTTTTTTTATTTGTGTGTGCTACAAACGCACTTTTCTCATAAAATACAGCCGACTATTGGCACAGAATATTAAAAACATGAACTCCCCACACCCCCATATCAAACCATATAAAAAGGTGGAAAAGTGAGTAAACATGAAAATGATCTTGCTCCTACCACAACTACAATATTTAAAATTTAGGTAAAAATTCATATTAACTTACCATAAAATACTGCCCGCTTTAAGTGGCGTGACCCTCGCTTCAGAAGTGAAGAATCCAGAAAGTTCATCATGCCGTGTCTCAATTCCAGGAATGAAAAGTACATACTTGACTTGGAAGTGCACACTCGAGGGTTTGAGGACACCGAGTTCATTGCAAATAGACCACAGCGTACAGGATGTGTCTCACAACGTCGATATATTATACCAGAACCTGGAGGTGCAGGGGGACAGTGGTGGAAACTACACCAACGTACTGCCGATGTCATGAACTAAAAGAAAATAATTTACCATACTAAAATGGAGAGGAATCAGTGATTACACCTTAATTTAAGAACCATTTTAAAAATAACCCAGTTACTGCTCAAGTACAGTAATTCTGGTTCAACCTGTTTTCAGTAGATATTACACTAATTAAATGTCACATGATCTCAGTATAACAACAAACAACAAAGTGGCTGAAAAGAGAGAGAGACAGAGAGAGAGAGACAGAGAGAGAGCATATTAGAGAGATTAATGAGCTGAAAATTTATAAAAGTTGGTTATAACGTGGCCGTCCGCCAGTGCTTAGAGGCGTGGAGTGTGTGTGTGTGTGTGTGTGTGTGTGTGTGTTAAACTGAAACTAAAGGCGGGATGTGTTTCTGCAGCAGGTAGCAGGGCACATCAGGTAAGTCTTCTCCATTTTATATTTCCTGCAACATGTTACAGATGAACATTACAATCTTTTACTTCCAACTGTATTTCTAATTGATTTTTTTTATTCTGTTGAGATAAACAACACAAAACTGCCTTTTTTCCTGCGAGTAAAAATGAATGATAAAGTGGTTGTTTTGTTGTGTCATGTAGTCGCACTGACCTGAACTCTGTTCTGCCATGTGTGTCATGATTAGTAGGATTCTGTTCAAACTTTCTTGACACACACACACACACACACACATATGTATGTTACATGTTATTTTATATTAAAGGGTTAACTACTAGATTTGTTTAATGAACTCAGACGCATGGTATTCCAAATGCAAATAATACAACAATATAATGTTTCCGTGTTCAGGAAGCTACAGTAGGGGAATTCCAGGTGCCTAATAATGAGTCATGTTTTTGACCTGGTTGTAAATGATTTGTTTGGTGCCACAGCAGCAGTTTCTGGGAGAATATTAACTTCAGAATCATAATTCACATGAGAAACAGTAATTCACTGAGTTCTATTAGTATACCAGTGTTTTCTCCTGATGCAAAGTGAGATGCTGTTTTTCATTTTTTTTTCTTCTTCCAAGAATGAGGAAAACATTAAAACAAAGCATCGCTTGATCTAAAGGTCAGGAATGTCACCCAACCTGTAAAAGAGAAAAGCCTGTACCTGATAACATGAAGTGTATTATTGTAAAGGTTTTAAATAATTCTGGAAGTCTGTTGGACTGGAAGGGGCTCAAGACTTGTTTTGAACAAGACTTTAATTTACATTAAGAGCACAGATAAGAAGATTTACCTTGATTATGATTTATTTATCAAGTGTGACTGTGTGATTGCAGGTCTGCATTTACTCCTGGATTACACGCATTTAAGAACACGCACCACAAACCTGAGAAAATGAGTTCCCCTAGTGATGATGACGATGATGATAAAGATGAGGGGTAAGACATGTGAAATGTCCTGTCGAACACTTATGTCGCATCCTACATGCAGGTTAATCTAGAGATGTTACTTGAAACACACACACACACACACTACCGATGGGCTACAGAACAAACATTTTTGTATTGTACTCTAATTTAAACATTTAGTCTAATTTAAACATAATAAAGGCACTTTTCCTTCTGGCTCATCGTTGGGGAAAGTAATTGTTTGATCCGCTGCACAGTATTCATTAAGCACATTACAGTATATGCACATTAGGTATTCAAAAAGTCAAACATGATACACCAAACTGCTTTGTGCAGAGTTACAGAGTTTGTCTCCCAGTTTCTGGGAGAATGATAACTCCTGTGCACTTCAGAATCATAATTCATATCAGAAACAGTAATTCACTGAGTTCTATTAGTGTACCAGTGTTTTTTCATTTTTTTTCTGAGAATGAGGAAAATACTAAACAAAGCATCACCTGATCTAAAGGTCAAGAATGTCACCTTACATGATACAAAGGTTATATATTGAGTGTTCTGTCTAAAGAAATGAGGTTCTCTTTTACAATACATGGCCCCACCCGTTGGCCCCTCAATGAGGTCAATCGCCCTGTACCTTTAGCAGAGTAACAGCCCCAAAGCATGATGTTTCCATCTCCATGCTTGACTGTAGGGACGATGTTCTAAGGGTCATAGTCAGCATTTTTCTCCCTTCAAACACATGGAGTCGAGGTGATGGCAAAGAGATAATTTTTTTTAGGTCTCATCTGACCACAGCACTTTATTTCAATCCTTCACTGTTCATTGGCAAACTTCAGACAGGCCTATACATGAGCGTCCTTGAGGAGGGGGACCTTGTGTGCACTGCAGGATTTTAATCTATGGCAGTGTATTGTGTTACCAATGGTTTGTTTGGTGACATTGGTCCCAACTGCCTTGAGATCATTCATAAACTCCTCCCACATATTTCTGGACTGATCCCCCACTTTTCTCATCAGATCTTTCTTATCTCATGATGCGAAATCCTGCATTATCGCTCCAACAGTTGTCTCCTTCTCACTAAGCTTTCTGCTGATGGTCTTGTAGCCCATTTCATCCTTGTGCATGTCAACAATATTGTCCCTGATGTCCTTTGACAGATCTTTGGTCCTGGCCATGGTGGTGAGGTTTGAATGGAAGATAGATATTCTGTGTTTCACATGAGTGCAAATCCATAGTTTGTTATGGATAGCCAGAATTATTGTTGGTTGTTAGGGGATCAAATAATTATTCTACTTATTTTAACTAGAAAAAATAATTTATCAATTTATAACCTTTATATTCAATTTATAACCTTTATATTATGTTTTTTTTTTTCAGAAGGTTTGACTTTTGTTTCTTTAATACAGTAGACTTGCTGTATAATGCACGTAAACACATGTACAGTATATTGTTTTAATTAGATATCAGAAAGAAAGGCCTGACCTACCTGCACCCAGTGCTGTGTCTATGCGGAGTGACAAGTCAATGGGTGCACCTATAGTGTTTCAAGAAGGAAAGAAAGAAAGGTAAGGATTGTTCCGTTAACAATTTTACATGATTAACACATGACTAAATAATATGAGGGTGATTTAAAAATGATCTACACCCTGGATATATTTAAATAATATATCCAACTCATAGAAGAGCATTTGGATATCTGCAAACAAATTGTGGACCAATACTCTTAGGAAAGTGAAAAATAATCATTATAATTATATCTAATTATATTATAATCATTAGACCGAGGAAAAGTTCAGAAGACAACCATCAGCTGGAAAATTCATCAATGTTTACAATTTTCTGGGATTCTCAACAGCCAGTATTGGAACATTAACAGGAAAAAGTTTCAACATTAAACAGTGCTCATTATAGTGAGATGCTTATTGAAGAGGTAAATGTCAGATTAAAGGCACAGGACTGATATCTGAGGGTGTTATCTTGTATGATGATACACTTCTGTGCACTTCTGCCCGCACTTTAGAGGCATTCTCCCTATAGTCCTGATCTTGCTCCATTGGACTTTCACAGAAGCAAAAAGCAGCAAAATTGGCAAGCATAAGGATCTAAGTGACTTTGACAAGGGCCAGATTGTGATGTTTAGAGCAACTCCGAAGCTGCAGCTCTTGTGGGATGTTTCCAGTATGCAGTGGTTAGGAAATACCAAAAGTGATCCAAGGAAGGGAAGACTGGTGAGCCAGCAACAGAGACATGGATGGCCAAGACTTACTGATGTGTGTGGGGAGCGAAGGCTGTCCTGTTTAGGCCCATTCAATAAAGAGCTACTGTAGTTCAGATTGCTAAAAAGATTAATACAGGTTTCCATAGAAATTAGTCAGAACATACAGTTTTGGTGGAAGAAGGGGGACCTAATCAATATCAAAATCAATATTAGGTTGGTCTTCATAACGTTATGGCTGATCGGTGTAAGTGCCTATATTTCTTTAATATGGTAGACCTGCTGTGTAATATAATAATGTAAGTAAACACATGTACATTTCTAATTAAAACAAGGACTGACTCAGCTGCACCCAGTGCTGTGTCCCTGCGGAGTGGCAGGTCAATGGGTGTGAATATAGTGTTTCAAG
>JAQQZT010000038.1:1046620-1056682 GCA_030068275.1 Clarias platycephalus | reverse complement strand
GTGTGTGTGTGTGTGTGTGTGTGTGTGTGTGTGTGTGTGTGTGTGTGTGTGTGTGCGTGTGTGTGTGTGCGTGTGTGCGTGTGCTGAAAATAAGAGAGACTGGATTCTTTATTTTAAATCAAATATTTTTTATTTTTACTCCCTCCTTACACACACACACACACACACACACACACCTACGCACACACAATACACACATGCAATACACACAAGCTAAAGCCACTTTCCGGTGTCGCATCGCTTTTCTTTGCATGTGATTTTCTCAAAATGTCACACAGTGCATGTGATGAAAACAGAAGCTTGAAACACAGACACACACACACACAGACAGACACACACACACACACACACACATACACAAACACACACAGATTTGAATATAAACATCATCATAGCATTGTGAACATCCTGTCTTTTTTCTGCAGTAAGAGAAACAAAAATAATAATTATTAAAAAATCATCAGCTGAAACACCAGTCTGCAGTTGTACTGGGAACGGAACAGTAATAAACAGGACAGAGTGCAAAACCGTGACAGAGAGACAGAAAGGCAGGAAAGCTCAGAGAGGAATGAGCGGCTAAAGCACGCCATCATCCTGGCGATTGTTTACGCTGTCAGTCAGAAGGTCTATAAAAAAAAAAGTGGCAGAAAAGATGAAAAAAATTATGAATGAGAGGATGGAGGAAAAACAAAGACAATTAATGGAAGAAGTGCTGCGGTAAAACAAGTGTTGAGGAGTTTTAGGGCGGGGCGCTACCTGAACAAACCTTAAATCTACATCAACACCTAACTGTACCCTGTAATGTCCTGCTTCACTCTAACACCACTGCGCTGAATTCTGTTTGTTCAGAAGGTGTTGATTAATTCTCTATAACAGCAGCACTGACAGTAGTTACAGTATATCCACTCTCTCAATCTGATATGTATTGTTTCCGTAGTAACTGCTCATTCACAGAGGCGTGTACAGAGTGTGGTAGCTGTAATTTGGAAGGGGTCTCCAGTGTCAGAGGTGAAGCTGTAACTTGAAAATTTTGCTGCATCTTCTGGACAGTGGAGTTTCTGTGCAGTTTCCACTGTAACGTAACATCGTTTCATAGAGATTTAATTTATTCATATAATTCTTAAACAGAATATTGAATAATTGGAATATCACTGTAATATAAGTGGAATAGACACTAGGGGGCACTGTGTTTAAGCAACTTCTAGGACTGTTTTTCATCACAACTTCCAGTCACTAAGGGTTTAACTCTAGCAACACCACAACGGCAGTTCATTAGGGGTTCACATAATCATAATTAATTTAATTACCATAGTAATAACAATACTAAAACAATCCACGTAGTTTTAATAAACAGTGCTGTTCAACATATTTCAGTCTCATATATCATACTTGGAGCCAGGATCTACAGCTTGTGTGACCACGTGGTTGATTTTGGCCAATACACAGATCAGCATCAATTAAGCCATTGGGAGGAGCTTCTCTGAATTATGTCATTACGTGACTTGGGCAGAGTCAGGATGGAGAAACGGTGTTGGTGAAATGGTTGAAGAGTTAGACAGGACAGAAAAATGGAGGAGAGTAATTGGCAGTCTGGTAGAAAAAGGAGCAGAGCAGAAGAGAGAAGAGAAACATAGAGAACGTAAGCGTAAGGTGTCGCTAAAGTATCCCATCATCCAGAAGTTTGTTGATTCCATCACAGATTTTGCTCAGGTAGAGTCTGTACTCATCTCCAGGGCCATAGAGCTCGCCCAGGAATTGGACGTTGGAGAAGTGGTTAAAGACGCAATCAATGCGCGCGTGCGAGCGCGATGTCAGGTGGTTCTCCACAATCTCGTGGAGTAGATTCCTGCACTCGAGAAGCAGCTGAGACAGGATGCCACGGTCGAAGGTGAACTCAACCTCGTGGAAGCTCACAGCTGTCATGGCCGCCTGGTTGAGCTTTTTGCGGAAGCGCTCAACAGCTTCGAGCTCGTCTGGGCTGAATCGGCGGTTTCGGTAGAGTACGCCAATTTTCAGTGCGATCTTGATGACATCACGGATGATGCGGTGCGCTTCTTTCTTACTCTTGGTGAACTCTCGGCTTGCCTTGTACAACTCGTCGAGAATGGAGCTGCTTGTGTCGTCCGTCAGCAGGTTGGCCACCGCCATCGTCGCCATCTTGCTTAGGATCTTCTTCTGCGCCTGCAATGCCAGGTTCTTCGAGTTGAAGATCTCAGGCCCTGGTAGAAGAACAGACAGAAGTTAGCAATAGAACATCCAGGCAGAGAGAGGCCTAGATGCATGAAAGGACAAATGCATAATGATGGATGCCGAAAAGAAGGTGAAAAATATAAAATTGAAAAAGGAGAATCATCAAAGGTTCTTTGTACAATTCAAGTTTTACAAAAAATTTCTATTATGAACATCTTTTGAGGATCCTCAGATGGACAAACTGAAGAGAACTTTAAGATACTAAACAAAATGAGTTAATGGTTCTCATTTTAAGGTTTCAACGTTTTTATAAAAATATATAATATAAAGAGTTTTATACCCAAGATTTTTGCTGAAATACAATCCCACTGTTCTAGAGTTGTAGATGCAATTGCAGTATAAATGGTTCCCCAGAGGAACAAACCAAAGACCCTTTTTTCACCACTTAATGGAAATGACTTTTTTTTTCCCCACAGTGGTCTACTCTATAAAAATGGGTTTCTTTAGGGCTCTACAGATATTTAATACTTCCAGCTTTCTAAAGAGATTCTGTATAGAACATTTATGAAAGAAAAATGTGCCTCAGACCCCATTTGCTGAGTTCTACATTTGAATCCTTCCACCAAATGAAAAACCTTTTACTATGCTACATATAAATTTTTTTTATAACAGCGTAATTTTAAAAACTTGGTTGAATCTGAATATTGGAACATGGAACCTTTTTATAGGGTTGTACATTTCAAAGTTTCTATATAAAATTTAAATGTTTTGCTTTAGAGGGATAAATGGTTTTTCAAGGGTTCTTTGGATTGTCAATGCTTCTGTGTAGAACTTTTCTTTTTGGAGAATCCTACACAATTCTTCTTTATCGCTCAGTGTGTTGAGAAGTGTATCTCTTTGTAAAACAGCATTTTAGGGCTCTACTGTATGTGACTTTGACTAAGGATCTTTGTACAATGTAAAATTATTGGAAAGTTTTCTAAAGGGGTTCAACTTTGAACATTTTGAAAGAATTGTTTATTTCCGAACAGCTCTATCAACAAAAGCCTTTCAAGGAAGGGTTACCCTGAAAAGACAATAACAAACTCATTTAATCTACCACTAAAGCATTCGTTAATTTATTGCTGTGAGGATTCACCAATTCAAGGTTTTATGTGGAACCCTGGAAAAGAGAGTTCTCCTTTAACAAGGTTCTCCCGCAAATTCTTTAGGAAGCAGAAATCCTACTGAAGATACCTGAAGATAATTTTTAGCTTTTGCAAAACTGTAACACAGGAAGGAACGAGGGAGTGAAGCGGTACCAGAGAGAGACACGAGAAAGAATGAGTGGGAGAGAACCAGAAAAGAACTGCAGATCAGTTTCACCCCTTTTAATACAGTTCATTGTCTCTTATTTTCTCGTGACAGGTTACCCAATTAAATATTAACTTTTATGCTCTCATGAATGTTAATAAAATCAAATGAAGATTCATAGATATGCATAAAGACAATGTGCGAAAAAAGTGAGTCTGTACTAAAGGTGTACTGTGTTTTATTGGTGGTAATTTCACATTTCTCATTTTTCACAGATTTCTTTAACAGTTCTTGCTCCTGAACGCCTCATAATGGAGTGAGGTGAAAAACTGCTTCAGGACTTTATGATGTCTTTCACTTTTCATCCACATTTAGATAACCGTGTCTCATACAGCATCGTTAAAACCACACCAGCTTTCTGCAGAGGTCTTACTTGTCACACTTTATAAAAGGAGAAGCACTTTTAAAAATAATCCAATAGAGACAAACCAAAAACATATTAAGATGCTAGATTTATATCATGCTATATTATATACAGTACAGTATAGGCAATATCACACTGGAGGTCATGCTGTGCTGACCCCAAATGGCAGAACTGGCAACCAACAGTTAGTGTAGTACTGTAAGTGTAATAAAGTTAAATCCCAAACAGTATTGAATGGAAATCTTGTGCGCTATGTAGGGTGCAAGTTAGAATCCTTTGTTCCACACACCAAGTAGTGCCCTTGATCAGGACTTGGATTTGGAATTCAGCTTTATGTTAGAAGCTAACTTTGTAGCTCACGTTGGCTGTGAACAGAACAAAACAGACAGTTCAAAGGCAATTCTGAAGGACTTAGAAGCAATTACTAAGGAGACAAAGTGTTGTTTAAGATCATATATCTAACGTTATCAGGTGTGTTTTCTTGCTCAAATGCTTCCATGACTGGAATTTTATGTGGGTTTTGTACTGCAAAGTAATACGTATAGTTAAACCCAGTGTTGTTATGCTCTATATCACCACTCATGGAGTGTCTCTTAACCAATCAGATTGCTCGGTCGGAACTAACTGTTGTATAATATGTGTTATTATATGGGCCTAAACATGAGCTTCGTCTTTTAAGACCATAATGGTTTTAGTTCTATTTCTAAAAGCTGTAGAGTTCTACACACAGCCTTTGAATGGAGCTCCCAAAGAGAAACCAATAAACATTTTCAGTTGCTAGACAGAACATTTTAATCTTCTTGCTTTGGGGTTCAAGAGCTAATAGGGTTCCGTGTACAGTAGATGCTGTTACAGTATAGCTAAACTTTTAATGCTTTCAAGATGCTACATGAAGAATTGTACAGTACATGGGTAAAGATACTTCTTGATTGATGGACAGTCTAATAAAACAGTTAATTATGCGATCTTTGTGGTTTAATGGTTCTACTGTAGTTGTTTAAAGTGACTCTTCTTCAAAAGCAAACCCTCTGTTTTAGGGATTTCTGTGGTCATTTTTTTTATGAAACCCTTTTAAGGCAGAAAACAATCTGTCTAGAAATTGTCTGTGTTTTCTAGAAAACTATTTGTCAGGGTTCTATGTAGAGCCTTTAAGAGTAACATCAGGAAACCAAGCAACACCTTTTTACTTTAGATGATACTATACACTAGCAATACTTTTACGGTACTAGATGGAACTTTGAGAAGAAAAGATCCTGAAGGATTTTATAGATGCATAGTCATGCGACAATGTACAAAAAGGGAAAAACTTATTAGAACCCTGTTAATGGTTTCCTTATGGAACCCCAGAGGGATAAACCAAAGAACACATTTTGGACTTTACTGTATATTGTTAACAATGCAATCTTAAGCTATGGCTCTATAAAGGAATAGTGAATACTGCTTTTGTAAAAGTCTTTCACCTGGAACAATTCCTGCAAGCAACAGAACCAGGACAGGACTGGCCTTCAGGAGGGACTGGTTAATAAGTCATAAAATTACATTGTCTACAACGTCCCTGTGACTTTCTCAAGCATGTTTTCAGGTCAGTGAGTAGCCTAGTTTATGGAGAAGCAAAAGCCTGGTGGTGCAGAACAAGGAAGGCCAAAACCAAGAGAAGCAATGTAAGGTAATGGTGTAAAATGAGTTTAATCACCATCATGTTTTATAAAGCAAGTGCAGGTGCAATTTTATAATGTTGCCCTTTCTTGGCCCATAGCGACACAGTAGTCTAGGTTTCAAGTTCATTTATTTACATGCATTGTAATCAGTTTGAGCCTGCATTTGAAAATGAGCCATTAAATGGAGTTTTTTCCCCATTCCAATGGAGACATTGTCCACTCAGGGCTCAGTGATGGAGAATGGATATTAAATGGAACTATTTAGCCAAATTATAGTCGCCATTGCTAATAATGATCCGATAACTAGCCTAGCTAATAATGACAATAAAACCGCTAATTTTGAGTGTGATTTTACCTAAAAACAAAAATGATAAAAATTTTATTCCTTAACTTATTATCACAGGTCTCAAAACTCATTTAAATGAGTTACTGCTGTGCCACACCCCTCCAGAGAACAGCAGAGCTAATAAACACATGGACAAATGTTATCAGCTTGTTTAAACCAATACAAAACCTCTAAAAACAATACGGTGCCCTTTAACATTTTTGTATTATGTATAGTAAAGAGGCTTAGAAATAAGAAGTGTGAATCAATACAGTATGTAACCTCCATAGTGTTTGATCAAAACTTGATATAAACTATGTTAAAGACCTGCAAGGCTAATCCTAGTCGCTGTGATTAATGATCCCATGCTTGACACATTGGTTCCATAAATAACTATAACTCTAGGATAAATAAATCTTTTTACAAGCCTTACATTTATTCTGTAACTGTGTATCCCAAAGGTGCACAATGGCGTTGAGGTCAGGGCCAGGACCTGAGGTTTAGGTCAGTCAAGTTCTCCCACACCAACCTCAATAAACCGTGTCTTTATAGTCATTGCTTTGTGCACTGGGGCTGAGTCATGTTGGACTAGAAAAGGACCAAACTGTTAGAAGCATAGCATTGTCCAAATAGTGTAGCTTTATTTTTTAAGGCTTTATTATTTCAGGGAAATGGTTATCAGAACATGCTTTTAGCAATCTACACGGAACCTTTAAGGGTTCCACCAAATCCATTATATATATCTGGAGACTCCTTGCATATGTTACCAAATCTTCACCATGTCACTTTTTTTTTGTTACTATAAAAATGATAACGTGATTATATGTAGCTGTGATAAATTGAATCTAGCCTCCTGACCAATCAGAATCCAGAATGCAACAGCACTTTGGTGTATTATGAGAAACCTAATAATAATAAAGTCAACTGCAGCCTATCTGTGGTGTTCGTTAAACGTATACTGTACAGAGCTCAGAGTGTTAGCGTGTAAGAGCAGATCCTGACTCAGTGTGTCTGTGTGACGATTTCCAGAAGCACACTCTCAGGCCAAGTATGCATTTGAGACGCTGCTCTTTAGATTATTGAAACCTCCCACCATAAATGATGAGGCACTTTTTCCCTTCATGGCAGTACATGCATTTGAGTGTGTTCACGTGTATATGGTGTGTGTGTGTGTGTGTGTGTGTGTGTGTGTGTGTGAGTGATGTGTGAGCGTAAGCCAACTAAATAATTTGGAATTTCCAAGGAATTGATTTCAAAACGGCTGCATGAGGAAGGAGCATCTTAATGTTATTAGGACGGAGCTGCCTGTGTATATGCCAGTCTCACCACTGGGGTCAGATCTTTATACAGTATATATATAATATTATGCACAAACATCAGAATGAGTGCACTTATAAGGGGTGCCAATAATTTAGTATGCACATTTTAGTAGTATGAGTAGTAATGATAATAATAATTTGACCATAAAAGACTGTGTGTGTGTGTGTGTGTGTGTGTGTGTGTGTGTGTGTGTGTGTGTGTGTGTGTGTGTGTGTGTGTGTGTGTTTCTGTGGAATCGGATGGCAGTTTGGGGGAAATGTTGCCAAAAAAAGTCCTGTTTTGCATCTGATTTGTATGCAGTGTGGAGCGAGAACCCAGAGTGTTTGTATGGCCATGTGTTCCCGATGTTGTGTGTGTATGTGTGTGATAATGGTTGTTTGTTGTTGATATGTCATGTGTGCATGTGTAGTGTGTGTGTTTGATGTTTATCTGAAGCTGCTCTTTGTTTTATGGCTCATGATGATATTAGTGAGAAGGACTGTTGAGAAACACACACACACACACACACACACACACACACACACTTACATCCTTTTCATTTCTGTGTGCATGTGAGACAGTCTGGCTATAGATCCAGAAAGCTGTGAAAAGAGATTAAAATAGGCATGACGGTGTGAACATCCGTGTGTATTTGTGTCTCTGTGTGTGTGGGTGTGTGTGTCTCTTAAACAACAGCTTACTTTAGTCTATTACATTAGAAGCAGAAGTTAAAAATAAAGCTTGGGGTGTGAATACTGTAGAGTACACATATTCATCAGAATATATTTTCTTCAGATAAATGTAAAGTTAGTGGACAGATTAATGGGCTGGCCTGTGGAGAGTTCAATACTGTTAAAGATGGAGTCAACAGTAGATAGTTAGACTGCCTTAATCTAGTACTAAATGCTAAATAACACTAGCTAATAAATAAATAAATAAATAAATTAATTAATTAATATGGTTTCATACTGGTAGAAATATGGTAAAATTTGGATAATATATCATTATAAATATGGTATAAATATTGAAATATTTCATGCAATGTATGATAAATGTCATATGTTTATATTTACCTTTTTTTTTTTTTTTCTATCTGAAATTTTAAAGTTTACCTAGGTTATAGTTTTAAATTGATAAAAAAATATGTAAATTATGGCTAGGTATGATAATATATGGTGCTTCTAAGATATAAATAATGTTATTAAATAAAATATTTATGTTATCTTTAAATATGGGCATCTTGTATATTTAACTTTTCCATTAAAATGTAACTTGTTTCTGGTTATATCTGTAATTTGTAAGTTAACGAGTTAAAACTTCTGTATAACTAAATATGTCAGTTTAAAATTAAATATGGTTTGTGCTTGACTAAATGATTATGGTTTAATGTTTATGTAAAGTTAAATCTAAAATTGTAATGTTAACTATGTTTTAAAAGTTTAATGTTTGGTTAAATGCTACATTATAAAGTTAGATATGGTTTAAATGTTTAATGTACAGATACTTTTAAAATGTAAAGATAAACATGATTACAAATTTTAACTAATTAGTTAAAGATGGGTTAATATTTTCATGTATTGTTAAATCGAAAATTGAAAATTAACCATGGTTTTTCAAGGTTTTAAATGTTTAAATCTGACATTTAAAAGGTAATTTCTTTTTTTTTTTTTTTTACAGTTTATACACATCTACCTATAGTTAAAATTTTTAATGCACAGTTAACTCTCAAATCTGCCTTAGTGTAGTATTAAATGTGATGACAGGTGACTTGTGCATAATATATGGATAAATTAGATTTTACATTGGTAAGAAATACGTAAAGTAAGGCTAACTACGAAATAGAGGCACTATAAAGATGTAAGAAATATTCTTAAAGTTAAATACGAGTCAATATGATTTTTCATGGCTAACTCTGAAATGTATTAATCAGGTTTATGTGTACAGTTAAATCTAAAAGTTTAAAGTTAAATATAGATTAACATATTATTAGTGTTTCATCTGCCATATGGAAGGCCCAGGTTTGATTCCCAGCCAGTGCCCAAACCCCAGCCACTGGGTGCAGTGCCCGTCCCAAGCATGGATGAAATGTGAGGGTTACATCAGGAAGGACATCCGCCGTTAAACCTGTGCCAAGCTTGTATGTGCGGATCGGATGGTCCGCTGTGGCGACCCTTTGCTGGAAGCAGCCGAAAGACCAACAACAACAAAGTTTAACATATTATTGAAGTTTTGTTAAATTCTAAAAATGGCATAATATGTTAAATTGTGGCTAATCTTAAATGTAAAAGTATAATGGTGGTGTAAAGTTAAATATTTATTTATACAACTACATTTAAAGTAAATGTTTTTTACAATTAAACATTAATTTGAACAATGAATTGGCAATTAATAAATTAAGTAGGGCTAAATTTGAATAATTTGTCTACTACAGTACTTTGTTTACTGACCTTTAATAAACTAGTCAATTTGATCTGCATATGTTTGGATACATATCTTTAAGTAAAGGTACTGTAAATGTCATATGACTTTTAATATACTGTAGATAAAAGTCTAAAAATGTAATCTGGTGGACTACAGCTGGAATTTCAACAAATATGGTAAAATATATGAATAAACATTGATAGATCATGATCCACGGCTGCACCAGTGTTCTGCCTGACAGATTAACGTAATTATAGATCTGATGAAGTAAATATAATTTTAATTGAATGTTTCCTGTGTGAGTGTAGCGTGAATCACTTGACTAAACGCACTGGAGCATCTGGGATTCAATGAGAAACAGATCACACACACACACACCTCGCCCTGGTTCCTTTATTTCCTCTGCCATTTTTCTTCCTCTTGCTGTCTCTCTTTCTGTTTCTGTGTTACAC
>JAQQZT010000038.1:1013851-1023851 GCA_030068275.1 Clarias platycephalus | reverse complement strand
TACTGATCTATATTTTTTTATTTAGGTTATTTCCGAACCTCATCTTGCTCTTTAATGTATAGATCATGGTATGATAGATAAGTGTAAATCATCAGGCAAAGACAACAACTAAGGAGTTTGATGCTGAAATGACTGGAATGCTGTTAATATTCGTCTCCAATTTATTGAAAAATGTTTCTTGCTTTTAGCTTTCTTTTTAATTTACAGCAGTAAATAAAAATTCTTAAGTGAATTTTTATTAAGTGTTTAATGAGCTCTTGATCACATGACTGTGTCATGTTATGTAATATTCACGTCACTTTACTCTGCCTCTTTCAGTCTTATTATAACATTTTTAATTAGTCTTGTTTTGTTTTCTTTATGTGCTAATCTGAGTGAAGCACTTCAAAAGAAACATTCAGTGTAAATGAAAAGTTTATTATACTTTATTTATTTTTATTTCATTTCATTTTATGCATTGCGATGGTATTGACACCAATCTGAACCTAAGAGTCCTGACTGTTACACAAACACAGAAAATGTAAAAACATTAGCATCTGTTGTTATCTTTTGGAAAGTGTGTGTGTGTGTGTGTGTGTGTGTGTGTGTGTGTGTGTGTGTGTGTGTGTGTGTGTGTGTGCGCGCACAATGTGTTGGCAGATGCCCGACCCCTGAAGCAGCCCTTAATGTTTTTCCAAGTTAATCTGTGAAAAAAGTAACTTTTCAAATTTCAGGTTCCAGCCTGCAGAAATTGAAACATCTGAAAACCTGCTTTTTAGCCTCCAGCCTTGTCCTGATTTGTCCAGAACATTGAAATTTATCATAACATCAGTAATTTAAACAATTGTCTGACATTTTGTTCAAAATGTTTATCTACATAAAGCTGTATTCTCCTGAGAGCTCGTTGTTCATCATACTCTCATATAAGAGTTTGTAAGGTTTCTATCTGCCTGCTTGTCATCATCCAGGGTGAAGCTTTAGTCAGTGGCTGTAGCCAATCACCATCCATGTCCTGTTTATGTTTCACAGGCATTGTGTACAAGTAGAAGATTAAGAGTGCTAAAACACAGTGTGTGTACAGTAATAAAATCACCTCAACAGCTTCATGCAACGTTTTAAAAAGAAAACCTCAAGCACTGAAAAACATAGTCACTATTAAACATTAAATAATCTAAGGTTATTAAACCTAAATATTTATACTTATGCCATACTTGTTAAATTGGGAAATCTTTGTTTGTTTTTGTTTTATTTATAGTACTTTATGTCTTGAAAGATTCAGAATGATCTGCTAATAGAATAAGAGCATGTGAAGCTTGAAATTCTAGTAGGTTTAATAATGTTTTAATTAGATTTGTATCTTATAGAAAACATAACTGTGCTTATGAAATACACATTGATTATTTAATGAGTTTGGCAACAGAATGAGAGAAATCCACTGCAGTATCAAAACCAAAGCTTCACACAAAACTTTTTAGAATTACAAAGATTGCAAAAACTTCTGTTTAGAACATCAGCAGCAGCTCTACTACTTCACAACAGCACCTTATTATTGAAGTCCATGACAGAAGTCCATGACTGATGGGGAAACTGCAGTGTTTAGTACCAGAGTGTAAATGTTCGCTGTGATGTTGACTGCGTCCAGTTCAGTAGTTCAACATTATAAGTCAGGTCTGAGCAGGTTAATGTGAGTTTCACAATATATTATGAATAAATATAAAATAATATAAACAATATAAAATATATAAGTTACTATTACATTTATGATGTTTTCTTCTGGCCAACTTAAAGTGGGTGGGGCTAAAATTGATAGTCACTTTAGGTTTACCTAATTAAACCAATTAAAATTATAAACATAATGTTGCAGAAATGTTTCTACGCAAGGATCTTCTGTATGTTTTTATCTGATGAAAAGCCCAGTCTTGCAGACAGTTTATGCAATATTATATACATATTCAAAAATTTAACTAAAATAAAATAAATAGCAAATTTTGTGATTTTGTCGCCACGCAGACGTAATATCAATTATACTGTGATATGATGCTCCCAAAGTTTAAATAAATCAGAAAAGTTTTTATTGTATTTTAAATTGTGCATAATTTATA
This sequence comes from Clarias platycephalus, assembly GCA_030068275.1. Classification (NCBI taxonomy): domain Eukaryota; kingdom Metazoa; phylum Chordata; class Actinopteri; order Siluriformes; family Clariidae; genus Clarias; species Clarias platycephalus. Next base: position 1,021,770 of record JAQQZT010000038.1, on the reverse strand, counting down.
TATCTTGGCTCTAATGGTTGACCTTTAATACAACAAACAGCATCTGATCATTTTCAGTTATTTTATTTTAAAATGTTCAAGACAAAAAAAAAAAGATAAACGTCTTCTCATTGAATCATGTCGCCCTCTTTCGGTCAAAACCAGTACAACAACATCAACAGTACATTACTGAGCAGACTTTTAATTTTAATCATTCAGTTGAATAAAATTGAGAAACATCTATATTTTATTTTATGAAATATTTTTACAACATAATTACAGTTTTACACTTAACATAACTTTTACTAAATACATCTTTCACTTATTACACAGACATAAAAATATATCTATAAAAATGTATATCTGTATTTTCATGGAGAAATTGGAAGGACACCTGATAAATATAAACTTGCATAAACCCATCAGCCTTAACATCCGTGGAATGTGCTGAAAAACAACCCAGGCCTCGTCAGGTCAGCGCTGATTTGGTTTTAATGTTGTGGCTGATGGGTGTGTGCTGAGGAAGTTAATATACAAATAAACACACAATAATAGAACAAGAGGGCCCTCGCACATTTATAACATCAGCACTATTAAAACAGCGTTAACAGAACAAGGGTGATGATGTCATAGTCATGTCGTCATTTTGCTGATATCATAGTGCTTGGGCCCTAAAATATATATAATTCAAATGTTATTAATATAATGGCATATATACAGTATAAGTAAAATTAGTGTTAACATAATTAGTTATAATTAATTAGTAATTAGTGTTAAAATGTAGAATTCCATACCCTGTACTCTAAGACTCGTCTCTAACCTCATCACTGTTTACACTGATTTTATTATCCAGGTTTCAATCCGCTTCACATCAACAGATTAAACAATCACTGTTGTGGTGAGGCTTTGCAGCTACATCAGTAGAAGGAGTCTCCAGTGTCAGAGCTTTGTAACAGTCAGAGGTAAAGCTGTAAGGTTTTCCAGCTGCGTGTAATAGAGAGGAGTTCACGCTTCGGTTCTGGTGTGTGTGTTTCGCGGGATGAAGCGTACACTCAGTGTGTCCTCCACAGGTTGCTGTGAGAGGTCGTTGGTGTGAGCGATGTTCTCCACAGTGCAGCTTTCCTCAGGACACACGGAGAAACGAGACAACACCGACACCAAGATGGCCTTCATCATCACCATGGCGATGTGTTTACCAACACAGGAACGAGGACCGGAGCCAAAGGGCTGGAAGAAACGACTGGGGACCTGCAGAGACAGAGAGTGAGACAGATACAAAGAGTGAGACGGACTGGGAGTGAGACAGGCTGGGAGTGAGACAGGCTGGGAGTGAGACAGACTGGGAGTGAGACAGGCTGGGAGTGAGACAGACTGGGAGTGAGACAGGCTGGGAGTGAGACAGAAATAGTCTCACCAGTTTGTTGAAGTTGTCGAGACTGAACTCTGAGGGTTTGGGGAAGAACTCGGAGCGGTGCATTCGGCCCACGTTCAGGATGATGTTTGTCCCTCTTGGTACCCTGTAGCCCTCAATGACATCATCACCCAGCGCCCGGCGCATGCTGAAGTCCACCACGGGGTGAAAGCGCAGAGCTTCATTAATGAAACACTCCAGAACGCGGAGCTGAGGGAGATGAGAGTGCTGCAGCTCAGCTTCACCTGGAACACACACACACACACACACACTCAGGAGTAAGTACATGTGAGTGTGTGTGTGTGTGTGTGTGTGTATACTCACCCAGCACAGTGTGTATCTCAGTCAGGATGCGTCTCTCCACCTCAGTGTCCTGTTTCAGCAGCAGCAGCATGAAGAACACACTGATGGACAGCGTGTCCGGAGCCGCGATCACCATCTCCAACACACACTGCCTCACGTTCTCCGCCGTCAGCTCACCATGACTCTACACACACACACAATCCTTAACTTCTTATAGAACAAAGGGCCACATGCTGACCCTGAAAGATAGTTTTGTGTGTGTGTGTGTGTGTGTGTGTGTGTGTGTGTGTGTGTGTACCTGGGCAAATATCAGTTCCTCAGTGAAGTTCAGGTTGTCAAGTTTTTCAGCCTGCTGCAGTTCAGTTCGTTTCTGTTCTATCAGATCATCAAAGGCGTCGTGAAGTTCCTGACTACACACACACACACACATAAGCTTTCACTGTGTTCAATACAAACTACACACTACACACTCAAAGGTCACTCACGCAGCATGCTTATGTTTGTCGTGGAGCCACTTCAGTCTGAAATAAAGGTCCGGTTTGATCAAGACCGTCTGCCACGTGTCGAAGTACTTGTGGATTTTGGACAGCAGGTTTTGTTCTGTAACACACACACACATACACACACACACACACACACACACACACTTTCTCAAACTCTGAAGTTAATGAATTTCCTCCAGTCCCTGAGTGTGTTATTCCTCTTACACCCAGCAATATAAGTCCCAACAAGGTAGCATTCAGCTTGTAGTCCCCGAAAACAGCTTGTACAAGTACGTGTGTGTGTGTGTTTCAGGGGTAACTGACCGTTCAGTGGCACATCCAGGAACAGGCGGTTGGAGATGTCCACCACAATGCAGCGCAGCAGGTTCAGGACGTCCACGTGTCCCTGCACGTCCGTCAGCTGAGACAGATCATCCAGGTGTGTGTTTGCGGATGTGGTGCAGATTTTCAGCGTCCTCTGTAGACCTGGACCAGTTAGAGCTAAAACACACACACACACACACAACGGTATTTGACATCATTAAAATGTCAAAAAATCTCAATTATTAAACAAAAAGAAAAGACAGATATCAGAATTTTTTTATTTGAGAGTGACGATGAAAATGTTAAAAATTCAGGCAGACAATAAGTCGAGCAAAAATGCTAATATTAATGTGATTAGAATAGAACTCGTACACTGTAATAAACAAATCTTAAACAAATATAAAGAAAAGAGATAAAAATAATAAAAGACAACTTTTCTAACTGTGATCACATCATCATCATAATTCTCTAGTTTGTTTATTTCTTTTACTAAATTACACACAAAATAACCAAAACACAAAAACGATTCATTAAAACAAATAAACTAAGTAGGAGAAATATATAACATGTGTTACTCCAGGGCTGCAGAACCAGCGAGGAAACATGTGATGTTACTGATATTAACTATTTACATAAATCACTAAGATTATATATTTAAGAATAAAATTGTTTGTAACCAGATTTGATATATTTTTAAAGAAAAGGTTGTTTAACTATAACTTTGTCCAGTAGGACAGAATTTATTTAAAATAAAATGACTACTAAAGTCATGAACTAAAAATATCACTAAAACTATATAAATTGTAGAAAACTACATAAAAACTAAATATTATAATTAAGTCAACTAAAATTATTCAGAGTAAAGCACAGGAGCTCTCTCTCTCTCTCTCTGTGTGTGTGTGTGTGTGTGTGTGTGTGTGTGTGTGTGTGTGTGTGTGTGTGTGTTTAACAATGATGACTGTTACAGTCGGTTACCTTTAGCGAAGTAGCTGCGCACTTTCCTCCAGAGCGCGACGTTGGAGTTGAAGATGATTCCCTGCTCGTGCATCCCGAGACACTGCAGGCCGACTTTACTCCCGAACCTCGAGGTGTACTGAGAGTGTTTCAGCACGTGATAAACCGCCGAGGGCCTGGAACACAGACGTTTCACCTCAAACACACGACTCTTACACTTACACGTCTTACACGTAACACACACACATTGTAGAAGCAAGACCTTCTAATGAATAATTATAAAGTAAAATAAATAAAATAAATGATCTCCATCATGCAGGCGACTGAATCAATAGAATCGACAGTCATTAGGTGTAAATGACTCTTAAATGATTCAATTCTGAATGAGAATGAATGAGTCTTGTACTAAACTAAGTGCGATCGACATGTAAACATGACAAATTGTTATTTTTTTAGAGTAATTATGACATCAAATAACTAATCATTGGAGCTGAATTTTGTCATAAGTGTAAATAATAATAATAATAATAATAATAATAATAATAATAATAATAATGTGCATATTAAATCCCTATACGAATTATTCAAATACCAATTAACCAAATGACTGTAAAATGCTTTATAAATGAATTTACATATTTCTTTATTCTTCTTTTTTTTAACCCTTTGTCGTATGCTCATACTGTTATTGATTGAGAGTTTTTTTACTTGTTTACTTTGTTAAAAAGACATCTAATTATTTCACTAAAAGGATTTATACATTTATTTGGAAAATATACAAACAGGATAGGAAATATAAAAAAGAAAAATGTTTATAAAATTGATGAACAGTTAAAAAATAAATTTAAATATGGAGCAAGAAAATATTGGAATCACTTAAAATGCATATAGAAAAAATTTTGTCAGTTCTAATTGGCTGAGAGGTTTGTGTGTGTGTGTGTGTGTGTGTGTGTGTGTGTGTGTGTGTGTGTGTGTGTGTGTTCTGCTGATACGCCACCTAGAAATCCAACTAGCACTCCTGATAGTTAACCTTGATGGAATCCTGATGTAATGATGATGTAACCATGATGTAACCATGGCAACAATACTGGTTTAGACCTGTATTTATACAAACATTGTCACTGTTAAACAGTAAGTTCAGTGAGAACACCTGGCCAGTGATCAGTAACAGATGGTTATATACAGTAACGTGGACAATCGGTGAGGAGTGTGAGATTAGCATCGTGCTACCTGCTGAGGACAAGCGTCTCCTCTCCACAGATCCACACCCGCACCATGTCTCCGTACTTCTCATTGTAGTAATTACTCGCTGCCCCGATTCCCATCCAGATAAACCTGAGGTAGGACAACAGGGGACCCAAACCCAGACAAAACGAGGGACCTGAGACAGACAGACACACACACACACACACACACACACACACACACACACACACACACACTAAAATCAGTGTTGTATTGATGATCTGAGACATGCTCAACTTCTTTACAGTGAAGTTACAATGCTAATGTGGGTAACAGCTAATGCGAGCTAATAGCTATAGATTTAGCATCGTACATACATCCTGCATGTCTAAATTATAAAACATGTCTAATTCATCCAACATCAGGTTAACATCATGTGTCTATGTGTCTCTTATAAAGGTTCACTTTTTACTTTTAATTCATTTAACATTTTTCCCTGGGAAATTTTATATGAGTATTTAATAAAAATGTATTATTGTACTGTATATGAATTATGTTTATTCTAAATCCAGCTAAAACTAACCAGGACTATAGACAGAGATAAATGGGGTAATTTTACCTAAATTTACATTATATTAATCACTATCAGGGTATAAATTACTATTTAAACAGCACGTGACTTTAAACAGTATTTTGTTTTGAAAACTGGTTGTGAAAATTTAAATTTATGGAAATACTTGAAAAGAACTTTTAATAGGGGTTTACTCTTGCATCACATTAAATCATCACATTGCTAATCTCTAAAATTTAGAAATGATATGTACATATTCAGTTTCACCCAGAAATTATGAGAGATTTAACATTTCTACTCCTGCTGAGAAAAAAAATATATATAGTGCATTAAGGAAAATATTTAATGAAAACCATTATTTATTTACCATTCTTTAAAAAAAATGTTTTACCTGGAAGTTGTAATGGGTGCAAACTTTTACCGTTTATCCCTTGCTGAGAAAAACACATCCTACAATTATTATTCCTAAAGGTTCTTCAATAAATATAATAGAAACTGGCAAATGGTTTCCATTAGAGATTTTTTGGATGTTACTGCATCATTAAAAGAAGAAAAGAAACTATTAGGAACCTTTGACCATTAGAGATGATCAGGACCACACTAAAACCTATTAGAAATCACTAGACAGCACAATGTTCCTCAGATGAACATCAGCACCTGGAATGCAGCACTTCTTCTCGTTGCGGTTCCACACAGCGAGCAACAGAACCAGACACAGCAGCAGCAGTGTGAGTGTAATCCCACGCGGGTTCTCCTGCTGAGGCCTCGTCCCGTTCCGAGCCTCGCGCAGTAAAATCTCCATGACCGTCTGGCTGAAACGCGCCGGCTTCACACCGCACTCACACACTGGTAACACGTGTGCTGCCATGGGAACCTGAGAACGGGGTCTGTCTCTCACCTGCAGCTTAGCGTGTTCTCACGCCGTTTTATAGCTGAGTCAGCTCGGGTCAAGGCTGATCCTCACGCCAAAACAAGAGTTAAGTCTCTCACACACCAGCCACACTGACCTTGGTGAGTTTGGATCACTGCCAGAGTGTATGACCTTGAGTGACCTTGGGTAACTTGTAGACATGCGTATCGCAAAAAAGTGTTTGCAAAATGTACAAACTTTAAAATCCTAGAAAGTCCTGATTAGCGCCGCGTTAATATCGTTTTTATCTCCGGGGTGGTGGTGGCTCAGTGTGTTAAGTTAATGTTCATAAGGTCAGTGGTTCGAGCCCCAGCTCTGCCAGGGTGCTGTTGTTGGGCCCTTGAGCAAGGCCCTTAATGCTGTCTGCTCCAGGGGCACCGTATACTAGCTGCCCCAGCGCTCTGACCCCAGTCGCTCTGACCCCAGGCTAATAACTACAGCTGGGATATGTGAAGAACAGAGAGTTTCACTGTAGTAATGTGTGACGAATAAAGGCTGAACTTTTCCCCAGGGTTTGAGATCTACACGGTTAGAAAAAATACACTCAGAAGGTGTTGATTAATTCTCTCAAACAGCAGCTCTGACAGGAACGCAGGTTTATATTAATGCACTGTCGTTACCATAGTAACGGCTTGTTCACAGGAATTTTCAGATAGATGAATAAATGTTATTTCACATTTTACTTACTAATACTTACTAATATGACAAGATGGAATTTTTTTGTCTTATGGACTTCAAAAAGAGGGAAAAAACAGGCTGCATGCTAAAGAAATTAGTGTTTATAACAAGTGTTCATAATGAGTGTTTACACACACACATGCTCATTAGCACATTACGGGCAATGTGGGAACACCTGTTAGCCTAATCTGCGTGTGTTTGGACTGTGGCAGGAAACCGGAGTACCCAGAGGAAACCCAAACTCTACACACCCAGACCTCAGGGGACTCGAACCCTCGACCCTGGAGACTCAGCTGTTATTTCAGTGTGTGAGGAAGGCCAGGGTGTCGTCATTATCGAGTCTTTGTGTTTCTGCAGCAGAATGAGAGGATTCACTACACGCCTCCGCACTGCACGCAGGAATCCAGTGAAATCACACAGACTTCACTCTATGTGTGTGTGTGTGTGTGTGTGTGTGTATAGCCTCCCACACTGGTGTCTAAAGCAGTCTGCTCACAGCGTGAAATGAGCATCTAATGATGCATGTACATTTCAACACTCCGGCTAAGTAATAAGTTGATTTCTAACAGCACGTCTCTGAGTGTCTTATTCTTATTAAACCACATCTACACTACACCAACTATTACAATTATTTTTTAAACTAAATATTACTTATTTAATCTTGCAAATGAGTTCCTGTTGTTACTTATGTCGCAGCAGCTATAAACACTGGTTCTCTCACCAGCCGCTCTGTCATGTGACTGATAAACCATGAGGAAGCGTAAACCCCCTCCGTCCTGAAGACTTAACAGCTTTATCAAGTGCATAATGTAAACCTGCGCTACACTCAGAGCTGCAGTTATAGAGAATGAATCAACAATTTGTGACCAATCAGAGCGCAGCAGCCCTGTGTGTAACACACGCATTACAGTCAGACCTGCTGCTGTGTGTAATATAAATGTGTGTACAGTGGAGGGATTGTGTTCTGGATGATTTGTAAGTCACTTTGGATAAATTCGACTGGCAAGTGAATAATGTAAATGTTAATGTATAATGTACAGTGGCGTGCAAAAGTATTCGGCCCCCTTGAACTTTTCCACATTTTGTCACATTACAGCCACAAACATGAATCAATTTAATTGG
>JAQQZT010000038.1:995174-1007335 GCA_030068275.1 Clarias platycephalus | reverse complement strand
ACTTTGAGCTAGCATTCTTGAGCATGACCTTTAACCTCTAGGTGATCTGGGCCCGTATTCACAAAGCTTCTTAGAATGCAAAAAGTGAGAGAATTTAGTGTCTAGTGTCCAGTAAAGAACACATCACTGAGACATTTTTACAAATATTTATATCAATTCTATAATATTTTCTTCATTCTTAAAGACTTTATATTAAGTGATTCTTACAACCTGCTGAATCATTTACATCCCCTGGAGAAATTCCGCTTTTAATTTTAGCTCAAACACAAATAAATGATTCAGCAGGTTGTAAGAATCACTTAATATAAAGTCTTTAAGAATGAAGAAAATATTATAGAATTGATATAAATATTTGTAAAAATGTCTCAGTGATGTGTTCTTTACTGGACACTAGACACTAAATTCTCTCACTTTTTGCATCAATTTTTGCATTCATGCATTTTTATTTTTAATTGATTTATTATTCCATATTTTTCAATAAATTTTTTCTCCTATATCAAGGTTATCTACAGTATCTATCTATCTATCTATCTATCTATCTATCTATCTATCTATCTATCTATCTATCTATCTATCTATCTAATGCTACTGTGATTGATAGGAGAGAGAGAAAGAGGGAGAGAGATAAGGAATTGGCTTGTTATACAAGAACTCTAACCTAAGATCTGAAACTTTAAGAAGAAAGCAGCAGCGTATTTGTAGCACATATTTCATGTTACAGTCTGTGTTTACACTGTTCTATAAATTACCTGCTTCTGTTTTTGTTCTTTTTTTTTTTTTTTTGGTCCTCCAGGTGAAAAAGGTGAGCCAGGTGAGCCAGGTGAGCCAGGTGTGAAAGGTGACCCGGGACCACCTGGAGAAAAGGGAGAACCATCTAACGATGTCATTGTAGAAGGTAAATATTAAAATTCCTGTTTGGAGACACTTCGACAAATAATTTGAGAAACATATAGAAGATGTTTTATATATATATATAAAAAAAAAAAACTAATGCTTTAAACTGTGATCTCTGGATAAAAGTGGTTTGTGGCGGAAACAAGTGACTTCTGGTTTGGAACGCTTGTTTTCGTTTAAAATAATAACCTTCAAAATTTTAGAAAAATAAAAAAACACAGGCCACTATAGATGCTTAGGGTTGTGTGTGGAAGGGCTCAAAGGGTTTAAAAAAATAATTCACATGTCGAATCCATTTATCCATAAATCAAATAGGAATTTTATTTAGTCTTTCCGAAGTTAAGTTTCTAAAATATTCTAAAATATTCTTTATACAGTAAATACACAATTGTCTAAAATGTCTTTCATTGGAAACAGAAATAGGTGCAAAGAATAATTTTAACTCTTAGGTACCTCTTGCATTGCTGATTGTTCATGACCTTTGTTCATGTACACGGCAGGTCCTCCTGGCCCCGGGGGACCCCCTGGACCTCCAGGTCCGATTGGCCCACCCGGACTACCAGGACCACCTGGACCACCGAGACCAGCCCGAAACAGAAGCCAGAGAGCTCACCTGCACACGGGTCATGCAGCTGAAGGTATAGCACTAAGTGCCAGAGAAACTGTTTTAACTTAAATAAAACTAAAGCCACTTCATTCCATCATACACCAGGTTTGTTTTTTAAAGATACTACACAATAAAATTCATTAGAGTCATTGGAGTTCATTAGTCCAACTGGACTCATATGACTAATCTGTTCTGTCATTATATGAACAGTACAATGAAATTTAGTGTGGATTCTCTCTCTCTCTCTCTCTCTCTCTCTCTCGTAGATAAATTACAAAGAATAATAAAGAATAAAGAGGAATAAACACTATTGGGGTATTAATTCAACATTGGGAATTGGGAATCTGGACTCATCAGGTCACATGACCTTTCTTTCAACAGTTCAGTCTTTATGCTCTCTAGCACACTTAAGCCTTTTTCCTGACGAACCTCACTTACAAGTGGTTTTCTTATGGACACACAACTGTTTGTGGTTAAAGCTAAATGTGATCAAACCAATTACTGACTTTTTGTTTTGGCCATGGACTGTATTTATATCAATTGTTAAATTAAGGATTTTTTTTACTTCATTAATTGCTCATCATTAATTAGAAATACTGATAAATTATTTAAACGCCTGTGACTTTAGAGAGAAACGTGCTAATTAAATGTTTACTTTTTTTTTAATCAACAGGTTTAATTCATTCTGTTTCAAATGATCATATGATGAGTCAAGGACCAGCGACCCGGGGAAAGACCTCAAAAAAGGGTACATACTGTACACACCTACCTCACCTTCTCATGTGTACTGCATTTTGGAAGCACAGAACCCCTTAATATTTCAATAAATTATGTAAAAAACACTTAAAACACTTAAAGAACCCATTTCTAAACAACTCTGGGAGTAGAATTTTAGAAAGTATGGAATAAAATACCAAAGTCTTGTTTTTTTTTATTATTAAACCATTTAAAGAACATTAAAAAATTCTAAGAATGTCTGTATAAACTGGAATACTGCTTAGTCATTTCTTCTTAATAATTAGATCCTGTTAGATTTTGAATGATTAATAATTAAACAAATGATTGTACTTGGAATGTTTTCTTGCTGTAGGGTTCTAAGTCTTAGAACCGTTCTAAGACTGTAGAATCTGCTAATCCTTGGTGCTTCATTAGTCTTGTTAATGGGCTACCCACATATCCCCAACAGCAGAGTGCATTATAAAGTCAGTAAAGGAACCGATGAACCTGGCGAAGATGGAGACTACGTTTGGCGCGTGGATGAAAGACACAGGAGTGGGAGATGATGAGAAGATCTGGGTAGCAGAACATTTCTCAGGTACTTCATGAAAAAACTTGATTTTAGAGATTTAGTTGGATAGTCCAACAATCCATTGAACAATCCATAATTTAAACTACAATGTTTGTGAAGTCTGCTCTTTGAAGGTGGTCAGAAGGTGTTGATAAATTTTCCGAAACAGCAGCTCTGACAGTAACAATCAGAGGTTTATTCTAATGTGCTTGTTTTTAATTAGTATGTTAAAGTTTTTCTGTCTTGGAGATGTCTCGTGTTTGTTTCGTTTTGCCAGGTGTGACTGTGTCTCTGTGTGTTGTAGGTCGTGCTATAAAGGAGTTCAGCAGTATCATGGCCTGGCAGGACAGCAGGAGTCAGTCCATTGAGTTGAAGAACTTTTTCCAAGGTTGCGGGCATTTAGTTCACAACAACTCCATTTATTACCACATCGCTGGAACCTACAGCATCGCCAAGTAAGAAACATAACTAGACACAATTTTATAAACAAATTATCAAATTATCAAAATTTAAAATGCAGGGAGAATTTATTTTTAAAAATTAGGAAAGTCTTAAGAAACGTGCACACTATGATTTTTTTTAAACATGTTTTTTCTTACAATGAAAATATCATTTTTTTTAATTGGATTTGGAAAATTTTACACTTTAACTGTTGGTTTAAACTATGGTTATTTAAAATCAAATCACTCATTTAATTAAATATACTTAACCTAGTTAAATAGTTATAACTACATTTATAAATTTCTTAGAAAAAAAAAATTCTTAAAAACATTCTATAAAGACATAATGTAAAAGTAAACACTGTCATTTGTAATTATTGAAATATTGCAAGTAGAAATAGTAAGTTAAGAAGTTAACAAATTTTATTAAAACATTTAAGAAATGTGTACTTATATATTATATATTTCTAAAACATTTCTAAGTAAACACTTATTTGTAAATATTGTAAACATAAATAAAGTAAACATAATCAGAAATTACACATTTATATTTATCGCCCTTTTGCAGGTATAACCTCGCAACTAAGAAGTTGCACACACTGGCCATAGAGAACGCTTTGTACCACAGCCTGTCCTACCTGCTCCGCAACTCAAAGACATACTTCAAAATGGCGGCAGACGAAAGTGGCTTGTGGCTCATCTTCGCTTCAAGCATCGACGAGAATATCATGGTAGCACAACTGGACGAGAAAACATTCTCCATAACGACGTACATCAACACCAGTTACCCAAGAAGCAAAGCTGGAAACGCCTTCATCGCGTGTGGCGTCCTCTATGTCACCGATGATAAAGACACCAGAGTGACCTACACCTTCGATCTCCTCAAACAAAAACCTCTCAATGTTAGCTTCGACCTCTGGACTCCGGCTAGCATGCTAGCCATGATGTCTTACAATCCTAAAGAAAGGCATTTATATGTTTGGGAAAACAGACGCGTCAAATCCTACAAGGTCCATTTTCTTTCTGATGACTGATGTCACTTTTTATAGTTGAAGAAAAATAAAAAGATTGAGAGTTCAAGGGGATTGGTTTCCTTTACAAATTAAAAACTCAACTAATATAGCGTTTGTGTCCCTTCCTTTTATCCTTAATTTTTCCTAATTAGTTTTATTGCAAAACACATTTTTTTATTTATTTAATAAACATCTAACCAGTCAACACAGAGGAATGCTGATTTTTTTAACATGATTTTAAAAATTCACTTTTCTTTAAGAAAATGAAGCTTTGTCTAATGAAACATTCATAATTATAACTTTATACAACCAAATCTTTATTTAAAAATGTTCAGCTAGAATGATGTTACAGAATAAATGTTTATTTTACTGTGAAGATGCTGAAGATGCTAGGACAACTTTTACAGAAGTTTGTTAGAATGTTTTTTTTTTTTTTTTTCCATTTTACTGTATAAAGAAAATAGCATGGACTGTTAACTAAAATTCTTTTTTTTGTGTGTTTTAGTATAAAATCAACAAAAACTTGACAATATTCAACATTTTGTAAAAAGCGTTTGTAATAAACCTCTGTAATAAGCTTCTAATTAGGGCTAGGAAAGATCACGTAAAGTTTAATCAGTGCAATTGAATTTGAAATTAATTTTATTTTAATATTGTGTAGTTTAAGGTTTAACAAACTGAAATCTTAAAAAAATTTTTTTTACACATTTTACTGTTACAGTTTAAAAGATTCAATTTAACCAAAACATCTGACCCAAAGTTCTCACTTCTACCTGTAATGTCTCAACTTAAAACACCACAGACTTCTGTTCAGTTCTTAGTGAAGAAAAAGTGACTACTTTACAGCTGAAATAAAAAGAGCCTAAAGGAAACAAAAACACCAGAACCTTAGTGTGTTGAGTGTATGTAGTTTTGATTTCATATTCATATTCTGTTTTTCGGGTGTTTTATCAACTGCGTTTAATCAACAAATTAAATAAGATTTGAAAAAGCTTTTAGATAGATTTCAGCTTTAAATTTCTCAAAGATTCTTTCTAACAATTAATTTGTATTCTTAATAAGTAAGTTTTCATGAAATTAATTTTTATTGTATTAAAATAAAAAAGCCATAACATATTTTGGCCTCTTAAAGTTACACATGACTGTACCTCTTCCCCAGCTTTTAGTGTGAAGTACAGCAGCTTTGTTTGATCATTCAGTTTACACATGAATTAAATGATCAGATCATAACAGATAAATCTGAATGTTTTGTTCATGTGGTTTATATTGAATTGTTTTGCCTTAGATGTTATTTGTTACAGATTGTTCTAGATTGTGTTTGCCGTTTACCTTGTACTTGTTATTACAAAACATAAAGAACATGAATCACATTTTCAATGCAAAATTTGTCAACATTTTCTAACAATTAGCAGCAACAAAGTTTTGCTATTCATAATACAAATACTTTGTATTTATATTGCTACAAATGGTAAAAGTTGAAATAAATAAATGAATGCATTATTTTAAAAGTTTTACTGTTACATTTGCTTCGGTTTTGCTTCTATATCTGTTTTTTGCCCATATTCTTGCAGTAGTTGGATAAAAGTAAATTATTTTTATTATTTGAAAAGAAATTTTTTTAATTGTGTATTAACCTTAATATTAGTAAGCGCTTATTAGTAAAATGGCCATTTTATTAGTAAAATGGAAAATTCTCAGAGAGAAAACTTTACTGTAATCACAAGACATTCTCTGCGTTATTATATAAGTCTTGGTGGATGTTAGTGTATTCCACAGTATTTAAATCAGGCTGAAGACTAATAAAATCGCAATCATAATAAAATACACAAGCAATCATTTGCTGCTCTATCATGAGGCAGATTATTCTGATGCAATCTGTGTTTTGTGATCAGCTGCTCTTTCTCAGAATTAAGTTTTGACCAATTAAGCTTTTTGGATAAAGATTTGGTTGACTTGAATCAGGTACAGTATACTTAACTGGGTAATTTTAGTGCACTTGCGATTTTGGTTTTCTTTTGGTGAAACCAGGCCAAATAAATATATTTAAAAAACAAAGAAGCAAGGCATTGGTGATTCATGGGGTATCGCCTCGCCTGCCAAGTGGGAGATTTGGGATCAGTTCCCAGCCAATGCACCAAACACCGCCCACTGGCTCAAGTCATAGTGCTCATCCCAAAAACGAGAGCACTGCGTCAAAAACGAAAAATCAGCACCAAGTCAAACACATTAAAATTAATTTGGAGCGGCTGAAAAAATATTCAAACGGCAAAGAGGTCACATGTACGGTTCTGAATGATAATTGTAAATTATGGATCCTATAGAAACAGCTGTTCACTGTTACTGCTTGTTTCTGTAATATAAGGGGAAGGAGTCTCCAGTGTCAACGCTATGTAACAGACTGACTTAAAGCTACAACTTTGTGTTTTTCCACATCTCCAGGACAGAGAAGATTATGCTTCATTATAATTTCCATAGTACCATGACAAGCTGCGATTATTATCTGATTAACTTTAAGAGGGAGAGAGAGAGATTGGTGAGGGAGCAGGTGTTTATAGCTGCTTTAAAGTTAAAGTTAGGGAAAACAGGATATAACTCGTTTTGCAGAAAAGTTAAAGTAACTATAAAACAATAAAAGTATGATGTGTCAAGTAAAGTGACAAGTAAATTGACGTGGCATCAGATGAATAAAACACTTGGGGGCATGGTACTGTGGTAAAATAGTCAACTACAGATTGTAGCAGCAACTCCACATACTAACTTAGTATTTTATAGTAGTGCAAGTCATTAGATGTAATTAATAATTAATCGATAATAACTTCACTTGCAGGAGACGTGGGTAAAAAATAAAACAAAACCAAAATAAAACAAAAGCGCAGATGAAATAAAAAGAATTTATTCAATTTACTTTACAAAGGTAAAACTCTAACCGTGATAGAACGATCTCTGTGCTTCCAGAAACTTCCTCACACAGACGGCATGACCGATTTCATAAATACACAATAGACGAGAAGCAAAACCACCATCACACACACGCACACTCAATCACTCTCGCACATAAACACACACACGTACAGTGGACATGATGGCCAGCAGACCGTACACAAACACAAAGAGTTTAATAAATATATCACATACATCCAAACCAAATGTACACCTATTGCAGCCAGTGTGAAAGAAACAAAACCCAATAAATTAAAACAGTGTTTGTACAAGCTATGTCCAGCTAGTTCAGATCTATATGTATTTATATTTATATATTTATATATTAATTTTAAAACTAAACATTCATCTGGATATAGAATATTTTCCTCTAAAACACCCTCCACTCCTTTACCACTTTTAAACTGTCTCCACATCAGAGTGCAAACGGTTACATATGACTTTAAACACTTAATAAATAAAACGAGTGGTCCAGGAAAACATCGCAGTTGGATTGCACAGAAAGTCACTTCATGAGGAGTACAGCGGTTTAAAAACAACAACAAATAATAATAAAACATATGACCAGGTAAACACATACACAACAATAAATAATAATGTATAAAGAAAAGAAAAAGAAAAAAACAGTTCTGTGCAAAATGTAAATGTAACGGTTTCTGCTCAGAGTAAACGTCTCAGATCAGTGCTGAGTAACAACACCGGACCAGACTGAGAGTGAGGCAGATTTTATCCAGTGTTATGGAATGAGAGTGAGACAGATTTATTAGTATTTATGGAGACAGGAGAGAGATTTAGAATAGGAACTTTCATGATGTGAAGTTTGAATTTTATGAAAGTGAGACAGATTAATCTGGAGTTACAAGGCATTTATCTGGAGTTTGTAAATGAGAGTAAGACAGGTTTAGTGGTACGTTATTCGGTGAGAGTTAGACAGATGTAATTTGCTCCTGGAATGAACGTAAGACAGTTTTAATTGCATATTAGACCGAAAAACACAACTGTCTCTCTCTTTCTGTCTCAGATACTGTAACTGGTACAAATGAGAGTAAGACAGGTTTCATAGAGGATTATGGAATGAGAGTGAGACAGATTTATTAGTAGTTATGGAGATGGAAGTGAGACATGATTAAAGAGTGAGACAGATTTACAAACAGAACATTTCATGACGCACATTATGAATGGAGTGCAGTCAAATGGAATGAGAGTGAGACAGATAAATGGTATGTCACTGGGTAAGATTTTAGGAGGAGTAAGACAGATCTACTTTTCTTTTTAAATAAATGTGAGTTTTATTTCAGAAAGAAAAACACAAATGTCTGTCTCTCTCTGTCTCAGATACTGACAGTAACGTAAAAATGAGAGTGAGACCGTTCTCATCTGGAGTTATGAAATGAGCGTGAGAGATTTATTAGTAGTCATGGAGATGGGAGTGAGACATGTTTACATCTACTCAAATACAGAGAGTGAGACAGACAGAAGATTTCATGACCACCATTAGGTCAAATATAACGAGAGTGAGACAGATTTTATCCAGGTTTATGGATTCTGAGTGAGACAGATTTATCTAAAGATAAATAGAGTGAGACGGATATTAAACTGCACATGTAAGAGAGATGAGTGAGACAGGTTTAACAGCAGCCAAATGGAACGAGAGTGAGAAAGATTAATCTGGAGTTAATGAATCAGAGTAAGACAGGTTTAACGGTATGTTACTGGGTGAGAGTGAGATCCATCACCTACAAGTCTGAAAAGAGTACGACAGGAATTGAGTAAGACAGATCTGTCTTGCTGTGGGAATGAAAGTAAGACAGTTTTAATTGCATATTAGAGAGAAAAAGACATTAGTCTGCCTCTCTCTCAGATACTGACTGTAACTGTAAATGAGGGCAAGACAGGTTTCATGTGGAGTCATGGAATGAGAGTGAGACAGGTTTCATGTGGAGTTATGGATTTGAGAGTGAGACAGGTTTTATCTGGAGTTATGGACTGAAAGTGAGACAGGTTTCATGTGGAGTTATGGAATGAGAGTGAGACAGGTTTCATGTGGAGTCATGGAATGAGAGTGAGACAGGTTTCATGTGGAGTTATGGAATGAGAGTGAGACAGGTTTCATGTGGAGTCATGGACTGAAAGTGAGACAGGTTTCATGTGGAGTTATGGAATGAGAGTGAGACAGGTTTTATCTGGAGTTATAATGGAGGCAGTAAGACATTTACAGGTGTAGAGAGAGTAAGACATTGGATTTAGTTGGACGTCTGAATGAAAGTGAGAGATATTTAATTGCACACAGAAAAGAAGAGTAAGACAGGTTTCTCTGAAGTTATGGGATAAGAGTGAGACAGATTTCTATGGAATGTCAGTAAGACATTAAATTGCACCTATGAAGAGAGTGAGACAGGTATTTCATTGCACATATGAAGGGAGAGTGAGACAGGTCTATGGTCTTCAGTGAGACACGTTTCCCCTCCTCTAACCGGTTTCAGTAGTCTGTGTGGAATAAACACCTTATTTCTCTTATAAACGTGTACACTTATATAATAAATAAATAAATAAGTTCTAAAACACATCTAGAGTGAGACAGGTCTAGCTGCAGGCATGGGGCGAGAGTGAGACAGGTAAAGAAATTAAGCAAGGGTCACAGACGAGGGCGGGGTTACTGAAGCGCACAGTGCTGGAGTTAAGGAGGCTCAGTCCGCTCAGCCGTGGGCACGAAAATGATCTCTCTCACACACACACACACGCGCACACAGAGACAGAGTAATGTTTTGCTTTACAGAGCACAATCAACACTCCGCAGTGACAAGTTCAGCACATGCATAGCTTTCCCATGAGAACACTCTAACGACGAGCTTGCAGCTCAGGGAAAAGGGGCGGGGCTTCCGTAGGGGCGAGGTTAAGACCTCTCACGCTTTGGGGGAAAAATAAAAACAAAAACGACACCTTGCAGCGCTTAGGTTAGAAGAGAGAGAGAGAGAGAGATAGATAGAGAGAGAGAGAGAGAGAGAGAGATGCTTCAGCAGCGTGACCCCTGCACGACTCCGGCTCACAGGATGTCGAAGATGCTGCTCGGGGCGTGGTAGCGATCGGGGAGAACCCTCATCTTCAGGGTTCCATCAGCACCGCAGGTGAAGATACGGTTAACGGGACGGGTCTCAATCTGCATCACACCGGCGCCGATGTTACGGAAGATGGACTGCTTGGCGTGCTCGGTGCTGAACGAGTGCATGAGCCCGTGACCTGATAACTTCCAAACCTGTGGCAAGAAACCGGGAGGGAAACGTTGTCAGGAAATCAGTTAAAGCACAACACAGGCGTCCCTCAGGGCTCGGCTTTAGGCCCAGTGTTAATATCATTTCACTGCAGTTTACATAAAATTCTCAAATGAAATAAAATGGAAGTGTTTATCCATCACACACTATTCTAAGCTCCCAAGAGAAACAGTAGTAGCAATAAACAATTATCCTAGCTATGTACACTCACCAGATGAGCTTCCTGAGCTTTATTTCACTTCCTAACTTCTCTACACACACGTTTAAAAGAGAAGTGTTTGTCTTCCAAACTGTGGCTGAGGACGTGCGCAAGAAAACAAACTCTGTTCTGGTGTTCGTACATCGTCGCCCAACACTGTGAAATGTGAAGTGTGAAGCCTCCATCACCCTCACCTTCATGTTTCCCTCGGCAGAGCCGGTGATGAAGAAGTCCTCGCTGGCGTCCAGAGCTAAAGCTTTAATGGCCGAGTCGTGGGCCTGGAAGGTGTGTAACAGCTGCCTCTGACGGAGGTCAAAGATACACACGAAGCCCTTCCTCCCTCCAGAGATGATCAGCTGCTGCTTCGGGGCATACTGCAGAACTGTAGCACCGTTCTCATGGCACGGGAACGCTGGATACACACACACACACACACACACATAGAGACAGACAGATTAATCCTGCTTCTGGGATGAAGGTAAGACAATTTTTATTTGCACATAAGAAATGCAAAAAAAAAAAAAAAAAGTAATCAAAGGAAACAAGAGTGAGACGGTTTACATTCTCAATCTAGAGCTAGGAATGAGAGTGAGATGGATTTCATCCAAAGGTAGGGAACAAGAGTGAGACAGATTTTGTCTAAAGGTATGTAATGAGAGTGAGACAGATGTTATCTGCTGGTAAAGAATGAGGGTGAGACAGATTTAGCAGTGGTTACAGGGCGTGGCACGTTGTATACAGGTAGACAGAGTAAAACTGATTCAGGCTGAAAAATGGGAGGGGAGTGAGACAGATTTATTTACACACCGAACAGTGAGACAGGTTTATCTGGGGTTATGGGATGAGAGTGAGACAGATTTCTTTAGGATGTCAGTAAGACAGATATTAAACTGCATATATGAAATGAGAGTGAGACAGGTTGATCTGGAGTTATGAAACATGAGTGAGACGGGTATTGCACTGAACATGAGACAGGAGAGTGAGACAGGTTTATAGTTTTCAGTGAGACACGTTTCCCCTCCTCTAACCGGTTTCAGGAATCTGTGTGGAATAAACCTGTTATTCTTCTTATAAACTTGTACACTTATATAATAAATAAATAAATAAATAAAATTATAAAAATCAGTCAGATGTAGAGGGAGACAGGTCTAGCTGCATGCACAGGGCTGAGAGTGAGACAGGTGTGTGATTTAGAATAAAAATGATAAATTAAGCATGATAAAAATGATAAATTAAGGGGGGGGGGTGATGTTACTGAAGAACAGTGCTTATTTTTATATAAAATAAAAATTAATGATTGATCTTTGGAGTCAACAGATGTGGAGATGTGTGTGTGTGTGTGTTTACCATGCACCATGGTGTTACTAGTAGAGATCAGAGTGTCCCACAGACACACATTCCTGCAGGGGAGAGAGAGAGACATAAAGAATAAAAGTGTCTGTCTGTGTGTGTGTGTGTGTGTGTGTGTGTGTGTGTGTGTGTGTGTGTGTGTGTGTGTGTGTGTGTGTGTG
>JAQQZT010000038.1:692319-703693 GCA_030068275.1 Clarias platycephalus | reverse complement strand
AGCTAGCGGGCATAAATAGGTTATGTTTAGGAAAATGGTATCGGATCGGTACGTGGACTCAAATACTCACCGATTCCAATGCCAGATTTTTTTGTGGTATCTGCAGCATTTCCGATACCAGTATCGGAATCGGAACAACCCTAGTCTCGAGTGCCTTTGGGTCTCGCTCCCTGTTTGTACCATCGATTTATCTGTCAATCAGTTTTGGCATGTTCCTCTACATTCGGTATAAACTGTTGAGATTTGCTAGATTCACGAGACTCACCGGCTGTATGCTGAAGAGGTCCATGCTGACGATCTGCTGAATGTTCTGCCTGTTTTGGAAGTCCAGCAAGTAACTTTGTTTCAAGAACTGCAGTCCTTTGTAGAAGTGTGTGGCAGGTCATACAGCAAGTAGATTCCACAAAAAGCATTTTTATTATTCTTTTTTCCCTCTCGTCTGTTTGAATGTAGGCAGCTGTGTTTTCTCGTCTCTGGAATGTAAGCTGCTGGCGGCGGGAGAAAAAAGTCCCCTTTTCGTCCAATACTAAAAAGTTTTTAGTTTAATGTTTGTGCCAAAAATATTTAGTTTGAGCACTGTGCTGATCTGCTGAAGTAAAAATCTTAGAGAAATCAGAGAAAAGTACAGATATAGAGAGCAAAGCGCAGAGCAGTAAGCAGGAACGTCCGAACGGTAGCGAAGCCGGAAGCAGCCTCTCTCTGCACTAAATATACACCTTATACACCTATATTCACCTTATACATTATTCGGCTGTGACCATACCTAACTGCCATCTCTCCATCTCTTTTGCTCTCTCCTCTTTTGCTCTCTCATCTGTCTCTCCTTTTTCCTCTACCTACCTCTCTGTCGAGGTATACATGACGCTCCTGAGCTGCAAGTGATCCAGACCTCCTCTGCCCTCTGGACCTGTCGAACTCGTCCTGGAGTCCTGCTTCTGGTTAGAGATCTCGTCGCATGGACGCCCCGTGAGGTCTGCCTGGGATGCGTGTGGTGTCTGGGGACGCTTCCACTTTTCCATGAAGATGGTCCTGTCCTCGACTGATGCAGACAGCTGTTTCTCTGAGGACTCGTGACTGCAGTCGCTCGATAGTTCAGGACTGGAATTTCCTACAGTCTACCTGATCCTCCAATAACCAACTGGACTCCATTTAATTTAACACATCTCCTGTTATACTGAACTTCCGATCTCACATAGTTTTATGCAGATCAATTCCTGTTATCCGTTATCACCCAGATGAGGATGGGTTCCATGTTGAGTCTGGTTCCTCTCAAGGTTTCTTCCTATTACCATCTCAGGGAGTTTTTCCTTGCCACTGTCGCCGTCATCCTTGGCTTGTTCATCAGGGACAATCTTAACATTTTGATTCATACACATTTACATTTCATACAAACTTAAATAATTCTTTTGATTGTGTGAAGCTGCTTTGCGACAATGTCAATTGTTAAAAGCACTATACAAATAAAATTGAATTGAATTGAATTGAATACAATTTTATTCAAAACAACATACTGAATATTCAGTCCAGGTATCACGTTTTATTTCTTTGGTTGGATGTGTCCCCCATCGTTACGATCCAGTTGGTCTTCATTTGTTCTTATTCTAATACTGTACTAAGTCATAATTCTCAGCCATAGATCATATGCTATATACAGTTTGTTAATAAAAATGTCTGTACTTTAGTCTTATATCCCTGACAGAAAACTGGATCATCAGTAATACATACGAGGCAGTATTTCTTTGGATAGAAATAATGCTAACGGGGCTGACAGGTGATGAGGAGCGAGCGAGGAAGTCTCCACTCTCAACCTGTGACACGTCACAAGCCCAACTGCAACACATGCAAAAGTATCCAGAGTGAAGATGCTCCCCATCCTGCACTTCACCTGAGGAGTGGACGTGCAGAGTGAGGTGGAAAGATAGACCAGGAAGAGCAGGTTTCCACCTGAGAGGCCAAACTCCAAGCACCGTGGTTCTCATCACACCAACATGCAAACACTTGCTTACTTTCATACACTGTAAATACTTAGTGATGAACAAACTCTACCACTGAACATCTGGGTTAGCCTTTGTAGGAGACTCATAGATGGAGTAAGATATAGAGTCCCAGTCCTTCCTAAGGATTTAGGATGTACACGGGTCTATAATGTACTATTTCCTAAGATCATGGGTCTATAATTTACACACAGCATTTTTTGGTAAAATAATATTATATGCAGCTTCCTGAGTGTCTGTTTGAACACGCTTCTCCAAGGACCAGAAAAGACTTCCCCTGCCCCCTAAATCATCTGGGTTTGGTGATGCAATGTGTTATAAACATCAGCTTCAGCATCCTCTTGTGAAACCATTTGTACATACAGTATTTAAACAACTGTCACTATTATCTCTTGTTTCAAGCCTAGTAAAGAATTTATTCACTCCATTTAGAAATTCAGACTCTTTGTTGTTATTATTCTTCAGATAACAATCTTTCCTCAGCAGGTAAAAGGGCCTGAGCTGAAGACAAGGCATCTGAACACTGATGCTGCAAAGATTGTTAATACTGTACAAATAGCACCACCTATTGTTCATATAGACACAAAACCTGTCTCCTATTTACAAGGTTCTGTTTTGGCTGAATTATGCCTAGATTTTTCAGAGTGATGTCATTTCCTGGTCAAGTTAACTCATGTTGACCCAGAGCCTGTTGTGCCCAGGTTAAGCCTTCTTCTTCCTGCTTCATGCCAGGTTATGACTGAGCCATACCCTCCCCCGCCTGCCATGCCCACCCCCAGGCAGCTGGATTTCAGAACACCATACTGTATCTGCTGTGTACTCCAGTCTGGGAGACAGGCTTCATGCTTCCAGCTCTGATAACGTCATGCTTGCTCCAAACCCTAGCTCAGCCACATGAAAGCCACGTTTGCTTTACACCAAAAAGTTAAACTTTTGTCTACAGAATATTTCCCCAAAGGTCTTGGGGATAATCCAGATGTTGTTTGGCAAATATGAGATGAGCCTTTGTGTTCTTTTTGGTCATAAATGGTTTTCATCTTGGAACTCTTACATGGATGCCATTTTGGCCCCCAGTCTCTTATTGTTTAATCACAAACACTGACCTCAACTGAGGCGATTGAGTCCTGCAGGTCTTTAGATGTTGTTCTGTTGTTCTTTTATGACCTCCTGGATGAGGCGTTGTTGTGTCTTGGAGAAATTTTGTTAGGCCGGCCACTCCTGGGAAGGTTTAGCATGTAATGGTACCCCGGGTCACGCCCACAGCTCGAGACAAGCCATGATTACCGCAACTCCTTTTCATAATCCATTCCGCGGCTTCCGTACTCACTGGCTCAAGCACACTCTATTCTCATTCATCACTTCGCTCTACATAAGTTTTACACCAACAATCATGCATTGCCGAATTATTGCGTGCTCCAAGCTCTGTGTTTTTTGTGTATAGTGTACTTTGTTTGCCTAGAATACTCTGTTGCCCTTCATGCTCTTGACCCCCCCCCCTCCCCCTTCCCTCCCCCCCGCCGGTTACGTCTCTTTCTCTTGCGTTTTGGAATTGTCTGCTACGTTAACTTGGCTTTGATCTTTGTTTCCTTTTCTGATTTCGACTCTGCCTAAACCCCCAGGTGCATGTTTTCTGAATCACCAGCGCTTCAATTCGCACCCCGTTCTCCTCACACGGCTGCTCCCAAAGCCTTAGAAATGACTTTGTACCTCTTGCAGCCAAGAGTTTAAGGACAGAGACCAGCCTTAAAGTGACTCCTCCTTGTATTCTAAAAGATTATGGATCTCAGTGCTAGAGGTCTGCAGGGAGTGCGGTGATAAGCAGGGTGTGATCAGTGCTTTGGACCTTACCCCAGACTCACTCATTATCATTCATCAATAGTACTGTATCTAAATGTTTGATGGAGTTTGACATTTTTGTCGTCCACAAATGTATCTGCTCTTCATCAGGTCTTGAAAATACTTTAAGTTCTGGAGTAGTTAATATGACACTTTTTAGTCTCTATATACACATACAGTACACATACACATACACGCACACACACACACACACACACACACACACACACACACACACACACACACAGTGTCAATAAGTAAGAACAATATACTTTGCCCTGCATATTGCTTAACTCTGATACTGTATCTCGCTGACTCTGTGCAAACTGTCAAACATGGAGCTACTGTACGCTGCGCTTGCTACTCTGAGCGTGATGTTTATGCTGTTTCTTGTAAAGTTTCCTTATTTCCTGCATGACTGTGCGTTCCTAATGAAAGTACTCAGGATTAAATCAAAACGGCAAATGTTACAGAAGAGAGTTCTGTTCTACACTGTGCTCGACTGCTTTCTGGAGGCTGTGTCCAGACACCCACATAAACCCTTCATCATTTTCGAGGATGATGTCTACACGTACCTGCAGGTGGACCGCTGGAGCAACAGGGCAGCACACACACTGCTTAAACACACACACCTGCGAGAGGGAGATACAGCCGCGCTGCTTGTGGGCAATGAACCAAACTTCATCTTCCTCTGGCTCGGACTGATGAAGATCGGATGTTCTGTGTCGCTTCTCAACACCAACATTCGGGGCAAATCTCTAATGCACTGCTTCATGTGTTGTAAGACAAAAGTGCTGATCGCAGGGGCAGGTAACACACCGGATTTTATATGAGGTTAAATTTAATGTGCGTTTAGTGTTCCTAAAACATCACATAACATCTAACATGTAGCATCTTTGTAACAAAACACCTTGATGAAGGTTTTCTATTCTTTGTGTGTGAGAGATCATGGAAATTACCCATAATGCACCATCATCTACAAACATTTTGGGGAGTTTGGACATGTATGTAAAGCGTTTTGAGTGCTGGTACAGTGTTGGCACAGTACTTCCACTCGGTAAGCTAATACTCCGGTGTAATTATATATTTATTAATAGAAACTTCAAAGCACTTATGTAGGTTGCTTTGGAGAAATGCATTTGCCGAATGCCATAAATATAAATGTTTAGTTTTAGTCAGTTAACACCTTAAACAATTGTTGGTTAATTATCTAGCTACCTGCAAAGTGAAAAGGTATGACATCATCTTTCTAGACGCTCTTATCAGCCTTTGAACACGCTCTTATCAGTCATAAAATAAATTTTTTTAAACAGTAAAAAGTTTACAACACTGACGGTAATCTCCCATTAACTGCAATCTCTGGTGCCAACACCAAACTTTCACTCACCTTTTTTTCATTTTGTTGGTCCTCCAATTCAGAAATACTTTTGTGGCTTCAGGAGAGCTGCATTGATTTAAATGAAGTTTATAGTAAGAAGAAATTAGAGCATCTTTCAGGGATAGATGTATCTGAAAGACTTAAGATGATCCTGGTAAACAACAGCTCCACCTTTCTTCTCAATCTGTATTTTTTCCATAGCTCCAAGAAAATGTTCAACCTCCAAAGAGAGAAGGACTGGAAGGGGACTTGACCTGAGAAAATATTAGAGGTTAAAGTGGTCACATCCTGGTCCCAAACAATCTCCAAGATCCTAGCCAGTGGAAATGACAGTGGAACTTACGGCAAACTCCACAGAAATTTCTCATGTTGATGTTAATCAGAAGCTTCATGCTGCTAGATCAGCCAAACAACCTTTGGCCCTAGTTCCTATTGATCTCTCAGCATCTTTCAACATGAACAAGAACATCCTGTCCCTCCAGACCTTGGAGTTGGCACAGTTGACACCATGGCACAGAGTGGTAGTGACGTGAATTTATTTACCTGAAGGGAGAGCCATTTCACATAAATTTATCTGTCTATTTATCTTCATTCATTCATTCATTTTCTATACCGCTTTATCCTATATTCAGGGTCGCGGGGGACCTGGAGCCTATCCCAGGAGACTTCGGGCACGAGGCAGGGTACACCCTGGACAGGGGTCTGTCCATCTGTCTATTTATCTGTCTATGCAAACTTTTCCACTGGTGTGCCACAAAGCCCAGTGCTGGGTGCTGTTCTGTTCTAGATGTATATCTGTTCTATCAGCAAGGTCATTTCCTCTCTACCTTCTTTCTCAGTGAGGTCAAACCATCTGTAGCTGCTCCTTCTGTGATGTCATGCCTTCTGTACCTACTCTTTTTTTGAGGTCATGCCCCTTGTACTTGCTTTCCCTGTGAGGTAAATCCCTCTGTACCTCTTATCTCTGAATGGTCATGCCCTATGTGACTGCAATCTTGTTGAAGTCACACACTCTGTACCTGGTGTCTCTGAGATCAGATCCTCCGTACTTGCTCTCTTAAGGAGGTCACACCCTCACACTATTTCCTATGCCATTATCATGCTGATGACACTCAAAAGTTTGAAAGCACTTGTCAGATTTATCTTTGTATCTTTTGCAAAAACAAAGTGTAAAATGTGTTGTTTCAGGGTGTCATAATAGAATGCTTGAGGTTTGTGTGTTATTTCAGAGTATCGCGATGCAGTGTGTGAGGTGCTACCAGAGTTGCGTGAACATGGTGTGTCTGTTTTCCTGTTGTGTGATAATTGCGACATGGATGGAATTCAGTCTCTGAAAGATAAGATGGATGACAGTGACGATGGGCCTGTGAGTCCCACGCTGAGAGCTAACATTACTATGAGAAACCCTGCCGTGTACATCTACACATCTGGAACTACAGGTACACAACTACACACTGATACTCATAGCCACAAACAGCATCCTCTACACTACACCTGTATACGTGTGTGTGCGTAGGTCTGCCTAAAGCAGGTATTGTCAGTCATGCCCGAATGTTTGGTGGAACTTTCTACCAGTCATTGTTAGGCGTCAAGCACGATGATGTCATCTACATAGCCCTCCCCCTTTACCATGCTGCAGGATTCGTCGTTGGTCTAAATGGGGCGATAGAGAGGGGTAAGACTCAAGAAACACCTCAGATACTTCTTTAATATATAGTGGATGTTTCTTAAATGTTCTATATTATATGTTCTATCACGTGTATATGTGTGTGTTCAGGAATCACAATAGTGTTGCGGAGAAAGTTCTCAATGTCTCAGTTCTGGAATGACTGCAGGAAGCACAACGTGACGGTGATCATGTATATTGGAGAGATCCTGCGCTACCTCTGTAACACACCCAAGGTTACACAAAATAACACACACAAATAAACTTATGCAAGATAATGAGACACAAACTAAATGCTTAGCATATTTGCGATTTGGCAAGTCAAATACTTAGTTAGCAGCCAAGGTGCTCAGCACTCTAGGCACTTAGCAAGTACTTTATATGCGTGATAGTGTATTACTGAAGTGATGTGAGTAAGTCTACTTACCATGTGTGAATCATAAGCATAGTGACACCACTACAGTGCAGCAGCCACACGCTCTCATCTCTATTTTTCCCCTCCAAAGCGTAGTTACTACAAATAGTCATATAAAGTACATGTGCATTTCAGTTCTTTCCTTGGCTAGCTTGACCGTGACCTGTTCTCATTCTCTGGGGTCAGAGCGCAGGGTCAGTCATGGCACAGTGCCCCCTGGAGCAGACAGGGTTAAGGGCCTTGCTAAATTGCCCACAATGGCACTCTGCTCACGCTAGGGCTTAAACCACCGACCTTCTTATCAGCAACCCAGAGACTCCCCTGAACTACCACTGCCCCAGCGTCGCACATCCAACTCTGTGCCTATAGAGTAGCTATCTGGCTAATAGTTTTCAAACAAAAACAGGAAAAATGCATAAACCCAAAAGGGTTTTTAAATCATAGCAGTGGCTATCTAACAAAATCTGAAAAAAGGAATATATTAAAAATTATTCTAATCAGTATAATAAATATTATACAACAATTAATTCAGTAATCTGATTGGAAAAGAGGCGTTCTACGAGTGCTGATAATAGACAGTAATAGCATTGGGATGTTCTACAGTGGTTAATTACATTAACTTTGAGTCACAGCGTGGGTGAGAGTAGGTCTGTACGGTCCTGACAAATCCCACATTCACACCCAGTCACAGAAGCACTTTCTGCAAGAACACACATCTGATAACGTTATGGCGTCTTAAACAACACGTCGTCTCTGCACTAATCGCTTCTAAGTCGTTCTGAATCGCCTCTGAACCGTCCGTATCATTCTGTTCATGGCTAACGCTTAGCTACAAAGCTAACTAGCCTCTAACATAAGGCTGAATCCCAAATCCCTCTCTATCCCCTGATCACGGGCACTACTCGGTGTGGAACCCTATGTAGCGCACTAGCTTTCCATTTAATGATATTTGGGAATCGACCCCGGAACCTGGAAGTTAACAGAGCTGATATTCTAAAGTGGAATAAGTAATAAGGTAAGATAAGATATACCTTTGTTTGTATCACAGTGGGCAATTTTCTTTATTACTAAAGCAAAGGAAAAAATTGTGCAAATAAAAAATAGGGACAGTACAGTGTATAAATACAAAAGAAAAAAAAACCCAATACAATAGTTGCACTTTTTAGAAAAAATTACACTAGGTCCAACAAATTTTCTGTTGCAGTTTCTATTGCAATGAATTGCACTAGGTTAATGTTGCACAGTTTAAAGTAGTGTTATTGTACAGTTGCTATTGCACATCAATTTAGGATATTGTTACTGAATTGTAAGATAATATTATTAGAATTTTGAGATTTTGTAACTATTTTGAAATGTATATTTTTTAACATTATATAACAGTATACAACAGTGTGAAATATGGAGACTGGTTCACTGGGAGCAGCTCTGATAGTACAAGTATAATATGATATTAAAGTAAATCTGGTGAGTTTCTCAGTACTGTCCATCACCTCTATGGTTTATTCTCCTCATCTTTTGGCTACTATCTTTTGGAGTACTGGTAAGACTTTAAAACAGCTTTCACCTCCTGTTAATTACCCCAACTGTCTCTCGCTAACTGTCACTCGCCATCTCTGCCAGTTGCGGTTAATTAGTTTCACCAGGGTGCGGAAGGGTATGTGTGGGCGGAGCAAAATAACCGGTTAAATAAAGAACCAAATCATAATCTGTTGATAAAAAATGGTGTTTGTGGAACTGTTGTATAAAAGTGATATCACACTCAAGGTTGTGCTGTTGCATTGAATATAAACACGGCTGTGATATCTTTAGTATTCAGGCTGTGTCTTCCTTCCTACAACACATCACAGGGTGATATTGCTTATTTATTCCCTAATGCCACATACACTTTATTAGTTTCTTTGTTAGCTTTTCTGTTTTTCTAGAAACATAATTTAAATTTAAATGGGTCAGACTTTGATTTTGTCAAACTATTCAACCATGACAGACATGTTTCTCACTATGATGTTGTATTCGTTTCTCAGAGAGAGACAGACCGGCAGCACACGGTGCGAAGAGCCATTGGAAACGGACTGCGTGCTGACGTCTGGCAAGAATTTCAGAGCAGGTTTGGGGTAAAACACATTAGTGAGTTCTACGCTGCATCTGACGGGAATATGGGTTTCATGAACTACCCAGAGAAAGTGGGAGCTGTGGGCAAACAGAACTTCCTGTACAAGGTGAGTATGAGACTGAATCTGCACAAACACCTTCTGTGAGATAGAGACACATCAAACAGCCCAGCAAAGATATTAAGGCTCTTCCTTTTATCCAATCAGAGAAGATCAGTGACAGGGTGATAGCACATAGCTTCATCAAGATGTCAACACACTTCAGGTGTAAGGTTCACTGCAGATGTCATCATGGCTTACTGACAGGCTAGTTAGCTCTGTTTTAGCTCAAATGGAGAACATAAAAGAAACCAATAAAATTGTGTTTTAAGTGAATTGGTATCTTCCAGCTTCTGATTGAGGAATTCCTAAACAAACTGCCACTAAATCAAATTAATCGCTAAATCAATTTGTAACCAGCGACTTACATAATCCTAAGGCTGACCTTGTCCACTAAATCTGGGTGACTTTTTCCTGGGACTGCGGCCGTCAGTGACTGGTTTCACACCGCTGTGAGGATGTTATGTTGACGTGTGTAAATCACCTCAATTAGTACAATAACACAGACATATAACACTATGTTTTGTTCAACAGGTTGATTCATTTATGTTTACATTTAGACATTTGGCGATGCTCATATCCAGAGTGATTTACAAAAGTGCTTAAGTTTCCGTAATTGGATTCATTCCTGGATACAACAGAGAGCCAGTGGTGAAGCGTTTCCCATGTGTTTCCATGCTGTGGACATGTTTGTTGTTTCTTGGCTGTAAATGTGCGGTGTCCTTAGGATGAGCTGGATGAAGGGCTTGATGGAGTGTATCACAGCGTAGTGGAGCAGGGAGAGGCGGCTGGACGGAGCTGCAATCTATAGACTTTAAATTCTTATGTTAGTGCTAGCTTTATTCTGAAAAAAATCTGAGTGTGCATGCTAACTTGTTAGCTGTGTGTAAATAAAGTATAGAGTATATAATAAACTCTATTTATAATTCTGGACATTTTACATTAATTTATATAAATTGTCAGAAATCTGATTAAATGCTGGTCCGGCTGTACTCTGTGCAGAAAATGTTTCCTCATGCACTGATTCGGTACGACACTGAGACACAGAGACCAGTCCGGGACAGCAGGGGGCGCTGTGTCCCCGTTCCTACAGGTGAGCCTGACAATACCCTGTTCAACACCCACACACTCGTCAAACAAAAAAATATCGAGAATAATAAAAAGAGGAAGGAAAGTGTGGACCTGTGATACAGGCTGAGGATTAGAAGAGACTCACGCGGGAAAATGAGGGAAAGTAAAACAGGCTATAGTTTATAATTCATAATTAATAGATCATTAATTAACATGGGATGTGCATTATGTGTGTGTGTAGGTGAAACAGGACTCCTTGTGTGTAAGATCACTGAGCGCACTCCATTTCAAGGATACGCGGGAAATCCAGAACAAACGGAGAAGAAGAAGCTGCGTAACGTGTTTGAGGACGGAGATGTTTATGTGAACACCGGAGATCTGTTGAGGACCGACCACCAGGGCTTCATCTACTTCCAGGACCGGGTCGGAGACACTTTCAGGTGTGTGTGTGTGTGTGTGTGTGTGAGAGAGAGAGAGAGAGAGACAGGAAGGAAAAACAAACAAACAAACTAACAGAGCTGAGAACAAATGTTCTGTTCATTAGAGGAAAAGAAACAAGTACATGACCAGACGACTGAACCTAAATCAGAGAGGAAGCCTGGGCTGGTGTGTGTGTGTGTGTGTGTGTGTGTGTGTGTGTGTGTGTGTGTGTGTGTGTGTGTGTTTGATGACTGTGTGTGTGTGTAATGTGTGATATGTGTGATATGTGTGTATGTGATGACCGTGTGTGATGTGTGTGTGTGTGATGTGTGTGTGTGTAATGTGTGATATGTGTGTATGTGATGACCGTGTGTGATGTGTGTGTGG
>JAQQZT010000038.1:656555-667591 GCA_030068275.1 Clarias platycephalus | reverse complement strand
TACTAAGCATTTCACTGCATTTCGTACTGTGTATGACTGTGTATGTGACAAATAAAATTTGAATTTGAATTTGAGATTCAGGAAGATAGACAGCAAGAGTGAGAGAGTGTGTGTGTGTGTGTGTGTGTGTGTGTGTGTGTGTGTGTGTGTGAGAGAGAGAGAGAGAGAGAGAGAGAAAATAAGAAAGAGAGAGAGGTAGAGACAGTAAGCCAGAGACACATATACAGTGTGTTACAGAGAGAGACAGACAGATAGAGAGAGAGAGAGAGACAGATACAGAGAGAGAGACAGGTGATAAGAATGTGCTGTTGCAGGGTGTGGGGTTTCACAGGGCGTCGTGTTGCAGGAGGAATGCGAGTGCGGTGCTATATAACAGACCACTCTGCTCACACGCTGCACTTTACTTCATACACACAGCCGTGCATGCTGCAGGAATTACCCACAATCCCCTGGGCAGGAACATGCTGAGAGTGCGCTGTCTGAGAGGAGGAAGCCGAGGAGCCGAGGCTGCTCACTTAATCGGAGCCATGGTCAGTACACACACAGCTGGGACACTCACATCACTGTCATTAAAGACACAAAACGACAACATTCTCATTACATTACAGCTCTAACACTCGCATTACTCTGTGGTGAGTGTGAGCAGGTACACCTACACACCTGACACCTGCTTTCACTTCTTTATCACAGAATGTTCAGTCTATATAAGTATATCACAGAACACAATTATAACAGCACTGTTACAACACAATTACACCATTTTAACACACCTAACACTCGGTTTGTGCAGTTACATGTCAAGTAAATTACTGACAATTTCAATTTCATTTTTTTTTATTTGCATACAATTAAATATTAGAAAATAAACACTTTTTTTTTTATATATATATATATAAGCTTTATGCATTTATTCTTGAAACATTTTTAGGAGTTTATTTATGGAACTATAATAATTATTAAAACATTTTAACACATGGAGTTATGGAAATTTTGAAGCACATCTGAATGTTTTTTTTTTTTTTTAATATATATGAAACTGTGTTTATGTCCATATTCACGTGCTGTATATGATGAAAAATCTTTTTTTCCGGTTATATAGATTTTCTCTGACATAACACATTGATAATATAATCTTTTCTTTTTTCCACTCCTCTGTCAAAACTGCTGATCTTTTGGTTCATCTTCTTTTCCTCGTGAGCGACTACGTGCTGACCTTTGTGTGTGAGAACGTGTGGCTGTTATCGGTCTTATCAGTGATGGAGAGATTTATTCCTCTGCAGCTGTGCAGCAAAAGGAGATGCCAAAGTGCACACTTCTGTACTTAGTACAGGGGGGGAATCAAGCCACTTAAATTATTCATTCATTCATTCATTCATCCATTCACTGCTGAATTCTTAACTAGTTTGTTCATTCATTTGTCCCAAACATCCTTTTTTAATTTATTTGTTTATTAACTCATCATCTATTCAAGTGAACAAATTTTCTTAACTACATAATTTATATCTTCATGCAGTCATCCATTAATTTACTACTGCATTTGTAAAATTCATACATTTACTGCACAGTTTATCCATCCACTCATCAAGGGCTTTCAGTCCTTCAGTCATACATGAAGTCCAAGGTCATTGTCAATACTGCATATAATTAATGCTTTCAGTGCTTCAAGATAGAGACTTAAACACATTAGTGAGTATCAGTTCGCTACTGAAGTGTCTAATGTATCTAGTTTCCCTCATACTAGATAGAGTAGAGTGAGCACATGAATGTACTGTAGAGGTAGGTCTGGACTGATGTGATATCTCATATCTCTATCAGGATGATACCGACAGAAAAGGTTGGTTCAGATATCGCACCCTGTAACTAACAGCAAAGGTTACAATAATTCGGCTAACGGAATATTATTGTTCGATCTGTTTTCTTTTGTTTTCAGATGGGTCGTACGGTGTCCCGTTGGGTTCAGAAGGCGTTTCAGAGCTCGAGCTCGGCTGCTGCGGCGAGATCTCAGGCAGCTGAGGACGTGGCCGTCACTGAACCCCTGCCGGATGGGTGTCCAGTTTGCGCTCATAACGAGTGGGACCTGCTGGAGGAAGTGATTGTAGGGCGCGCGGAAAACGCACGCGTCCCTCCGTTTACTGTAGAGGTCAAGGTACAGGCAACCAGGAATTCATTCATTAATTCATTCTTTCTTTCTTAACTACATACTCATTCACTCACACACTTGCGCTCTTTCACTATATCATTTCTGCATGTTTTTTTTTTCTTCTGTCAGGCCAACACATATGAGAAGTACTGGCCATTTTATCAGAAATACGGAGGGCATACATTCCCTGAGGGGCACCTACAGAAGGCGATCGCTGAAATCGAGGAAATGTGCAATATCCTGCGCCATGAGGGCGTCATCGTGAGGAGACCCGAACCCATCGACTGGTCCGTCGAGTACAAAACCCCCGACTTCACATCCACAGGTGGGACATGTCCTAAGATTCAGTCCATTTTAACACTAGGGACAACTGCCTCGAACCATCCCTAAGTACGATTGCCCCCTCCCCTCGTCCCTGCCGGCCACCTTTCACAGTAGTAATCTTGCTCCATGTACTGTAGGACACTTGCATACCTACATACCCCGATACAGCAGATGGCAGTATGGAGCAGACAACAGTGTCAGACTGTTACGCAGTTACGCAGATGTAGCGGTGATGCGTCTAAATTCTAATTAGCGGTCCACTTACATTTCGAAATGGTTAGCTTTCATACCTGATCAATCTGTACCCGAATGAACATGAACCGTGCCTGAGACCACTTTTTTACAGAGCGTTCACACTGCTCAAATGTACCAGAACTTGTGTCAAGTGTACTCGGATCCATGCCAAAGGCCCAAGTGTAAAAACAGCCATACCACACTCAGGCTGAAAGATATGCAGTGACAATGGAGTGATCTGCACTACATTTCTGGCATGCGCCCTTATCTAGAACAACTTACATTTATGTCATTTAAACAACTTAGCAGTTGTGGGTTAAGAGCCTTGTTTAAGGGCACTGGTGGGATTTGAACTCATGATCTAATGATGATGAGTCTGTGCTCCCACTGATCTACTACTGCCCTCGATACACCGCTAATACAAGTCTGAATACACAGTAAAGTGCTGATTGAGCAGTAGGAATGATGAACATGAAGACTATATAGACCTGTCTACCTGCAGACACACGGGTAAAGATAATATCAGGAATTTGCTGGAAGAATCTAATGCAACATAATGCAGATGTACATCGCTGTGTGTTTATGTGTGTGTATGTAGGTATGTACGCAGCCATGCCGCGGGACATCCTGCTGGTTGTGGGGAACGAGATCATTGAGGCTCCGATGGCATGGAGAGCTCGATTTTTCGAGTATCGCGCTTACAGGCCTCTCATTAAAGAGTACTTTAGACAAGGAGCAAAGTGGACCACAGCACCCAAACCCACTATGGCAGATGAGCTATACGACCAGGTCTCTCTAATAACACTCACACACACACGCGCCATCCACTCGCGTTTGTTTGGTTTAAGTCCTCTTGGTATATTATCTTTAACATCATTATTTTCTTGTCACATTTAGCAAAACATTGATAGTGTGCTAATTAAACCATGGCTTAGTGGTTAGCACTGTGGCCTTGCACCACAAGGGTCGGGGTCCGATTCCCACCTCAGGTCAGGTGGGTTTCCTTCAGTTACTCCGGTTTAGGCTAATTGGCGTTCCCAAATTGCCCATGTGTGAATGACAACCAGGTAACCTGGCAACCCAACCTCTTAAGTAACTGCTACAGTAACGACATATCTCCAGGGTGGGGAGTATTCGTCACCCGATGTGCGGATCCAAATACCCAACTAAACTATGACATCAATCATCTCACTCATCGTTTATACCACCTTATACTGTATAAAGGGTCGCGGGGGGCCTGGAGCCTATCCCAGGGGACTCAGGGGATGAGGTGGGGTACACCCTGCACAGGTGCCAATCCAATGCAGGGATCACACACACACTCACTCACTCACTCACTCATTCACACACTACGGGCAATTTGGGAACGCCAGTTAACCAAATCTGCATATCTTTGGACTGTGGGAGGAAACCGGAGTACCCTGAGGAAACCCACCAAGCACGGGGAGAACATGCAAACTCCATGCACACAGACCCCGGGACAGGATTCAAACCCGCGCCCTGGAGGTGCAAGGCGACAATGCCAATCACTACACCACTGTGCCACCCCATGTGACTCCAAAATGACATCACACTAGAACCCCGCATCATATCCTGACACGTCTGGAGTGACACATACTTAACATTTCAGTGTGTTAGCGGATCTTACTCTGTTAGAGAGTGAGAGATTATTGTTATTATTATTAACTCTGGTTAACTGCTTATTTTTGAAGTGTGTTAGTGTGTGTGTGTGTGTGTGTGTGTGTGTGTATTCCAGCGTGTTCAAATTTCTATTAAGAACGAATGTGTTAGTTTTAAATCAAGGACATTCTCACTCAGCAGATCCGTCTGGCTTATCACCCCTCCCTCTTTTTCCATTTCTCTCTCTCTCTCTCTCTCTCTCTCTCTCTCACACACACACACTTCAGAACTCTCTCATGTTTGAGAAACAAGTGTGTTACTACTTGGTAGTTGTTAAGTTCATCCTCGTCCCATCCACTGTAACATATTGTGTTTAAAATGAAAGTCGTACATCGATGTGAAATATAATATACAGGTGGATCGAAAGTGGCAAAAATTTTTTAATTTCCGTAAATGGTAAATGTTACATAATTGGGTGGGGGGGGGGGGGGCATCAAGGTCATGTGTTTCAGTACATTTGTGTAGTATGCCACCCAGTGGTCATCCTGTGTACTAATAAACTGTACTGTGTGTGTGTGTGTGTGTGTGTGTGTGTGTGTGTGTGTGCAGGATTACCCAATACGTACAGTAGAGGACAGACACAAACTGGCTGCGGAGGGGAAGTTTGTCACCACTGAACATGAGCCGTGTTTTGATGCTGCTGATTTCATCCGAGCTGGAACAGATCTGTTTGTGCAGAGAAGCCAGGTGACATACACACACTCACACACACACATACACACACTCACACACACAGTGTTATTAATCTTCCAAACACCTCAGTACACCTTGCCACGCCGCGAAACGCCTCCACAATCATTCTATCGTAATATTGTTTATAAAAACTATGATGAATTGTTGTCATCTCTGTAAGACTGTACCCTGCAGTGTTACTATTATTGTGTTCTAACGATGTTCACGCCTGCACACAGGTGACTAACTTTATGGGAATCGAGTGGATGAGGCGTCACCTTGCTCCCACCCACAAAGTGCACATCATCTCGTTTAAGGATCCGAACCCAATGCACATTGACGCCACCTTTAACATCATCGGACCCGGGTTGGTGTTGTCCAATCCAGACAGACCGTGCCGACAGGTGAGTGCCACGCCCTCTCTGTTTCAGTTGAGCCGCTATGATAGGCACCACAAATAGCTTCAGGTGAGCTAGAGAAGAAGAAACAAGCAAGAAATGGAGTCATGGAAAAGGTTTTGTAAAAACATTCTAAGAAATTTAAGAACAAAGCAATATTGTTAATATAATAATAATGTAAATAATAACAAACAAACACTACAACACTAATATGATGAGTGGAGAAAACTGCAGGAAGGTGTCTAGGAGTGAGGACAAAGGCAGCCTGTGGTGTTAGGATGGAGGTGATGTACATTTACCACTCATGACTGATGTCGGGTGTCTCGTGTCCTTCTGCAGATAGAGATGTTTAGGAAGGCCGGCTGGACGGTGGTTCATCCGCCAACACCATTAATTCCTGATGGTGGGTTTCACCTTCACCTTCCAGTCTAAGAATAACATTCCTGTTTGTGTAACGGAACATTAACTACCTCATATAACATTAATATAACATCATATTATAATGTATAACACGACAATGAAATAAACTTTGTCACAGATCACCCACTCTGGATGTCCTCCAAGTGGCTGTCCATGAACGTCCTGATGCTGGATGAGAAACGCGTCATGGTGGACGCTAACGAGACGACCATTCAAAAAATGTTTGAAAATCTTGGTAAGTAGCATAAAAATCACACGGCCTGATCAACGGAGCTGGGAATCATCCATAGAATCATCGATGTTTCATTTGATTAGTTAGATTTTTGGTCATTGTGAATTTTTTTATTCAATTCGATTTGATAGCACTAATGTTCATTGTCTGATATTTGTCGCTTAAATTTCTAACTATTATCTGTAGATAACTATCTGCTGTAGAGCGAGGATGTCTTCGAAAACGTTTCAACATACAAGAAACACTATAAAAAGTAATATAAACAGTAATTAATGAAACAAAATCAGAAGTTTTACATTCTGAAGTCATAAATTAAACATGTATAGCAAAGTTTGTACAGTACTGTATTATATTTAATAACTATATTATATAATAACTATATTATTAGCACTTTGAGATTTGTTTCAAATATAAAGTGCATTATAAATTAAATGTATTATTATTATTATTATTATTATTATAAATAAAATTTTATACATTTATTAAATAAATAAAATTAGCTGTAATTGAAGTCAAGGTGTCGGGCCATATGGCCAAACCAACATGAGATTTCAGTTTAATTAAAAAAGTTAGATACATTAAAATAAATATATATTGTCCCATAAATAGATAAAACTGAAGGTTGTTTCAGTTCCACTCTGTAACACCACAAAGTGTGAAGACGATCCAGTGAAGGGAGGGTGAATACTTATGTACAGCACTGTAAACCAGACCTTTCAGAAGGATGTTTGTGCAGATGTTTGTGTTTATGTGTGTGTTTTTCTCCCAGGTATTAGTACGGTTAAAGTGAGCATTCGTCACGCTAACTCCCTGGGCGGAGGCTTCCACTGCTGGACCACAGACGTCCGGCGCAGAGGAACGCTGCAGTCATACTTCCACTAAACCTGCCAGAAAACCACGCAGTTTATGAGTTATTGAGTTCACATCAATGACGATTAATAATCTGTCTGCCGTCATGTCCGAAACGCCAATTACTTAAAACTCTTTAATCTCATCAATTTAACAACTAAAACTGAAGCTGCAACTGAACTTGGCTCATCTCCATTGTACAAAATTCACTCTGTAATCATATTAGAGTTTAGACCCGACTGTAACAGTTAATAAGTCTTAATTTTTTTCCTTTTTTATGCATGTTCGAGCTTCGCAGACACACAGAGCCGACACTCAATAACGACTGCATTTCTGGATAATGGGACTGTGTGAGCTCCAGTTAATTCATTACAATAACCTTTTTTTCCACGATTAAAAGATACACAAATCCAGTACAAAAACAATAAATTAAAGACTCGGGTGATGTCCAGAGATCAGTGACTCAGCCAAGTGCAAGAAAAGAACTCTTATCAGCATCGAAACTTTACCTCGTTACCATCTAAAAAGAGGACATTTAACTTAATAATTTAATTTAATCGCAAATTGTACACAGTCCCAAAGGAGTCACAACTACTGTAGGAATCTCCGCCCTGCCATCCCATAATGCCCAGGGAAGTTCTGCTCTCTGCGTCACCAAGACGACAAACATGGCCAGGAATATACACGTGTATGCCAAAGTTACTACCTCCTTTTTACAATTGAGAGAAATACTTTTCTGTCTTAAACAATTGATTCTAACATGAACTTTTCTACCTTGTTTGTAGTAGGTCATTACACATGCAATTTTCTTACAATATCTTTTTTTTTTTTTAATAATAAGAACTTGTAAGGTTTCCGGTCACACCACTTTAGTAAGGTCCAGAGGAGGACGATCACTGTGGGTCTTGTCTCCCCCTGCTGGTCATCACTTGCAATGTAATGCTAAATCCTCACAACCAAAATGTAAATATACTTTATGTTAAATTGTTCAATATACATTTTTTTCTTACAATTATTTTCCACCATCTGTTTTCCATGCTTGTTTCCCATCATCTCTGTATTTTGTAAAGACATGAATAATGAGGTGTTGGTTTAATATCCTGCTGCCCGTGTTGTCATCACCCATAGCAGAGCTGACTCTGTGTCGCTTCGCTGCTCTTAATAAAACTATTATATTCAGTTTCGGAAAAGAATTTAAAAGTAAGAGAGGTATGTGAATGTGGGTTGATTTATAAAGACAAATAAAAATAATAAAATAATGCAAAACATGTTTGGTTTGATGCATGATGATGTGAAAAAAATATTAAAAAGATGTTTGAAATTCATGTGTGATTGAATTTTAATTGTGTAACATCAAATACAGTGAGAGCTAGACAGAGTAATTAGCATTATAATAGCAGGAGTATCTTACATCTGAATAATACTAATAATAAAAGATATATGTGCATTAGAAGCTACAGGTTTTTCCTGCTTGACAGCTACAGAACCTTAAATTCACAGTAGTAACAAGTGATCATTTATTAAAATACTACACAGGCCACGCCCACACAAGTCTACAACTGACCCAACTTGTCACCTCCTAGTTTGAATACAGGGTTAGGCCTCAAACCCCAAACAAGCCACGGCTACCTGCAATCTGATGGAGCAGCCAAAACCCACACATTTTGCATTTGGTAGCAATTTAGTCGACTTAGCCCCCAATTTAGCCCCCCCCCCAGAAACTAGCATTTTTGCATATGTGTGAGCATTGGATTGGCACATAAAAGGAAAGTAGACTTTAAAGTTTACCTCATAGTGATCATGGACTTGTAAATCAAAATGTAACATTTGTGTGCTGTGGCTCCACCTTGTGGTTCACTGCTTTAAAAAGTTAGTACTCATGTTTTTGTTTATGATTGTTTATGGGTAATTATTAGGTGGTAAATTTTGGTTGGTTGTTGATGGCTGTGTTTGTTGTTTGGTCCAAATGATATTTTATCCAGTAATAAGATGTTTCAACTTCCTTAGACAAATGCAAATTATTCCAATTGGCCTGATGGCTGCGCTATTGTGCTTTTTGGGTTTTTATAATTCATGTATTAACCATAAAAGCATAAAATTAATCATTCTTTTTTCAAAATGTTTCTAATTAGTTGGTCTAAGCCCTGCCTGTTTCTGCCCAAGTAAAATCTTCAAAACCTAAATTTTTAAAAACTAAAATCTTCAAACCATATAAACTTAATTTATATGGTTATACATTTTATATGTACAGTATTGTGCTCTTAACAATGAACTTGTTGCAAAGCAGTTTTACTGGAATAAAACAATCCATGTATAAAAAAAAAATTTTAAGTGGGAATTTATAGCTTCAGATCAAATGGTGTATCCATTTGTATAAATTTTTTTGTCTCAAGGGTCTGAAGATTCTATATTTCATAACAATCAGATCAATGTTCTAAAAGGAGTTAGAAATTTTAGTTGGTCAATTGATTGGAAATATTTTGAAAAAAAGAATTGCCTTTCTTGGTTAATTAGTTCACTCACTCACTCATCTTCTATACCGCTTTATTTTGTATTCAGGGTCGCGGGGCGGAGCCTATCCCAGGAAACTTAGGGCATGAGGTCGGGTACACCCTGGACAGGGTGCCAATTCATCGCAGGGCACACACACACACACACACACTACGGGCAATTTAGGAACGGCAATTAGTCTAACTTGCATAATAAAAATAAAAATAATAATAATAATAATAATTATTATACAAGCAAATATAAAGGGGTTCCCGTAGCATCGCTATTAAGCCTCCTATAGGACCCCATATAAGTAAGAGACACCGGAACCAACTCAGTCACGTTTATAATAATCTATAGTCAGGAAGTACCGCTGCACAATTAATCACATTCAATTCTAAATCACAAAATGGACCTGTGCAATTATTTCCTCTCTAAAGGCTGTGTTATAAAGGTGTTGTATAAAATATATAACATGGCTCAAGCAGAAATTATATTAACCCACAAAACGTTAACACCATCCTTAAACAGGTTACGTTTCTATTATAATATGTGTGATGATGTATTGCTTTTCCTTTGTGATTTTAGTGATTGTGTTTAACTTTGCTATAACGGGGATGAATTACTTATTGTGTAGGCTAACAATTATCAGTTAATCATTAGTTTTACTTATTAGTCATTAAGTATTAGTTAATACTTTTCATGATACAGAAAACACAACTTAAGTTTTTCTCTCCTGGCGAGGTAACGCTAGCTAGTAATGAATTTACCATTTACCATGCTCCAGGATGATTAGCGAACTAAAACTAAAATAAAATAATTAATCAGATCTGAAATCTAAAAAATAAATTGTACACACCATTAATACCGCTAGCTAATCACAACCATGCTAACAACATATATAGTTCACGATGGATGGTGCCAAAACTTAATTTATCAGTCTAATTGTTTTTTACACTATTAAACTATACTTTGTGAGTTGGTATGTGTTAGTGTGACTTTGCTAATGTGTGAATGAAGTGAAAGACTTCAGGTCTGGTGACGCAGCTGCTACGGTTACGGCTAACCTGCTAATCTGAGGTGATCGCTAACTCGCCTTTTAGTTGTGTTAGCTGAAAAAAAAAGTTTTTAAAATTAAAACCTAATGATTTCCTCACCTAAACATAAATTATTCAAATGGTCTGAACTTCATCAGTGTTGTGTGTAACGTGTTAGAGTACTTGGATTACTTTTTGATGTAACGAGTAATCTAACGCGTTAGGTCTACCATTTAAGTCCTCAGGTATTTAGTTATATTTTTTAAAATGTTATTCAGACAATTTATGTAATCCGTGAGCCAGACAGCAGTGATTGCCAATCAATTAATATGTG
This sequence comes from Clarias platycephalus, assembly GCA_030068275.1. Classification (NCBI taxonomy): domain Eukaryota; kingdom Metazoa; phylum Chordata; class Actinopteri; order Siluriformes; family Clariidae; genus Clarias; species Clarias platycephalus. Next base: position 656,781 of record JAQQZT010000038.1, on the reverse strand, counting down.
TGTGTGTGTGTGTGTGTGTGTGTGTGTGTGTGTGTGTGTGTGTGTGTGTGTGAAAGTTGTCCTACAAGCCCCGCCACCGATAACCCCCCCTCTGTTAGATAGGGGTATCAGTAGGTGAGATAGGGGTATCAGTAGGTGAGATAGGGGTGTTAGTGGGTGAGATAGGGGTATCAGTAGGTGAGATAGGGGTATCAGTAGGTGAGATAGGGGTATCAGTAGGTGAGAT
>JAQQZT010000038.1:472730-483858 GCA_030068275.1 Clarias platycephalus | reverse complement strand
ATCCTTCGTTCTCAACCGTGCTAATAGGGCACATGTCTTTGGCTAAAAAGTATGCAACGGCATCTGTTATTTTTTTTTGTGCCTTTCTGAGCTGGATAGATACGGAGCTGCCGACACAACCGCGTAGCAAATCTTGCACCTAATATGTTTTTGATCCACGTCCGCTTCTTCAAATCCAAACTGTTCCCAAACAACAGAATTGCTTCTACCTCGCGAAGGTAAAAGGTGCGCGCGTTCAGATCATGCGACAGGGGTGGGGGAGGGGGGGGGGATGGGCGTGTTCATATCATGCGCCGCTGGGGTGCGCGCAACCTTCACTAGAAGACTCAAAGACATATGCTCATTTGGATGATGATTAAATTAGCATGTTTGTTTTGGCGGCGGTCCAGATTTAACCGTATTTGGGTCCGGATGCGGACCGGAGTCCGCCTATTGAGTACCTCGGGTATAGAGTGAGAGAGTTCGGGCTTCCGGAAGGGCGAAAGTGCGGATGCGCGCGCGTCAGAACGCAGGTCAAAATAACTTTTAAAAAAAGTGAATAATCGTTTTTTTCGATTACACCATTTTTGTGATCGTTGAAATTCAATTAATTGCACAGCCCTACCTATATGCTTATTTATATTGCTTAACTGTGGGGAACAAATGTACCTGTATAGTTAGCAGTCATGTGACCATCTTTTTATCTTTACAAACAGAAGTCCTGGAAATTCTGCACCATTCTGCACAACTCATAAAAACCCTCAGTGAGCCTTGATGCAGTGGTTCCTAAACCTTGGCTTTGTTGGACCTCATTGGACTCACCTGTCTCTGCTCCTGCGGGACGGGAATGCGGCGTTGCAGCCTGCTACGGTGCACACGTGCATCTCCTTCAAGTGGACGCTGCGGTAATGCATTTTGGCGCTGTAGGAGTTTTTAAAGGTTTTATTGCAACTGTCGCAGTGATGCAGAAGCTCGTCTTCATCATCTGCACACACGATCTGTAGGTCACCATCGGCGTCTGCGCGGAACTCTGACTCGCAGGGCGTGCTGCTCGGTGCCACGTCAGCCGCGGGACGGAGATCCAAGTCACGACTGCGGGTTTGTTCCCCAAAATCAATTAAGTCTCTTTGTATGTTGCTGAAGGAAGACGGGGAGTGGGTGAGACTGCACCCCTGGCCTTGGTGTTTGTCCTCTGTTTGTGGCTCTTCTGTATGAGAAGAATTGGTGAGGACAGAGGGATGGATTGAAGGATGAACAACACCATTCTCATCACATTCTGTCTTCACTACACAGTCCATTGCAGATTCCATACTTGCAGGAGGATCATCATCATCTTCATCATCGTTGGAGCTGCTGCGCTCTTCCAGCTCATCTTTCTCTATCTTTATGGGCATGCTGGATTTACGGGATTTCTTCTTGGGCACGGGCTCAGTGTTGCTCTCCATGTCTCCTATGCTTACAGGCACGGACGAAGAGGACAGTAGGGGCAGGGAGGGCAGGTTCCCGGGTGTGTTGGCGAGCTCAGCAGGCGTCACCAGACTGCGGTAGAAAGGCAGCACCGGCTGAACGGTCTTCAAGTTCGGGAAGACAATCCCACTGTGGCTGATGCTTGGAAAAGAGCTGTGGAGTTTGGGCTCGGAGTTGCTTATGTAGTTGGAGACAGACCTGCTCAGGTCCCGCTTCTCGGCCTCGTCCCCGAATGCATCCCTCACATCCCTGTCCCGATTGTTTCGGTTCATGGGCATGTGCAGGCGCGGGTTCGGGTTGGCACTGTGCCGGTTGCGGCTTCTCAGAGAGCTGAAGACCATGTTGCATCCCTCGATAGTGCACTTGTGCTTGATCTTGAGGTGAACAGCATTGTAGTGGATTTTCAGGGTTCCTTTGTCATAAAAGGTCTTTTCACAGGCACTGCAGAAAACACGGCCCTTTTTCATCCCAATTCCTGAACGGATTTTGGACTCTGGCGATGCTTGGGCAATATCCGAGCTGTTCGAGGGTGGGCAAGGTGTCGAGGGTGAGGAATATGTATCGCTCAGTGTGAAGTCATCCGACTCTATATTGGTGCTTGATCTCTCCATGGGTACATCTTCTCTTTCTGCATCAGAGGCAAAGTGAGAGGAGGTGTCTGGGTTTGAATCTGAAATTTCCTGCCGTGCCGGCGTCTCCTGCTGGCGGGAATCTGCTCTGGACCTGAGCAGCGGTGCAGGAACAGAGTTGAGCAACTGCAAAGGCAGCATGAAGGTCATGTTGTTGACCAAACTCTCAAAGTGGTGGCCGTTGTTTCTACTCAGAGGCTCGGCCGTGGGTGGCACTGACGGACGCTGCATGCTGCTCTCTATGAAGCTACGGATGTCCGAGTTGGCTCGAACTGTCGGCACGATGACCGCCTGCCCTTCTTTGTCCTGCAGTGCCATCAGCTCAACGATGGACTTCGTCTCACCAAAGCGGAGGAACTGCTGCAGCGTCGCAATTTCCTCCTCGAAGGTCATGATGGCCCAGCGGTCCAGCACTTTGCCAGCCACATCCTAAACAAACACACAAACACACACACACACACACACACACACACACACACACATCGAAGGAATTTCATTTGCATTATGAATGAAAAACTGAAGCACTCGGGACTTCGGTATCTCTGACAATCTGACAGCGCGATGAGATAAAGAGTTGTTCGTACATCTAATACAGCAGGACATGAAAGCCCTAATTACTGCAGTGCATCTGTAATATCGTTTCTCTTCATTCTGATGATTGGGTTTGTCCCTGGTGGGGGTTGGCAGGGGTTGGCGGGGGTAGCTGGGTGGAGGTACAGGGTTGGGCAGTGAGTCTGGCTGTAATTACACATGAGTGCTAGCAGTCCTTCAAAGTCATTCAGCAGCTTCATGCCATAACCAAGATAAATATTTCATCATACAGCATTCATTTATATGCCTGTGGAGGATTTGACTTTACTTCTGCTGTCAGATGAGCTAACTAGGATCACACGCAACCACCTGAATACTTAACGAGCAGCAAATTGAGCAGCTCTTCCACTACTGGAGTTTTGAGCAGGGGGGAAAAAAACGTGACAAAATTGTATTTACATGATTCACTGTGATCACAGAGGTAATGAGAGCTGGAGGGAGTCTACGAGTCTCGGAGCTACAACAGTATTCTACCAAGAACTGGTCGATGACATATCTCCAATAAAAATCCAACCGGCGTGCTCTTATTTTCTGAAAGTGTTACCCCAATAAACGCATTTTAAACCATCAGCGTCGAATAATAATCCTTCAATACTGTTCAAGAGACGACGAAACCGGTTTGAGGAACGTCTCTACATCCTCACCCTCATTACAAACACTAAGAGCGGTAAATATACAGTATGTGAATATGCAAATTATCTGTAAATCGCCTTAATATTTCCAATATCCATTTATTTCCATTTAAATTCATCTTTATATTTTTTTCTCGTTGTATAGATAAGTTCTGTTTTTATATTTCTTATATAGTTTTTTAAAATATGTTTTATATTTTGTTCTATTTATTTCTATTTATCTATGTTTTTACATTTTTAAGGTCACTGGCGGTCGTGTAAGCATTTCACTGCATATCGTACTGTGTTTGACTGCGTATGTGACAAATAAAATTTTAATTTCAATTTAATATTGGCAAGCCATTTATCAAACTTCTTACAAAGCAGCTCACATTAATCATAATTTTATTTTAATATCAGATTTCCTCATCTTGTTCTTCAAAATATAATGCTGCCATGACAACCACCATATGTGCGTAATGAATGTGCTTCTTAGCTAGTTTCCGTAGCGCACAGGTTCATCTGGTAAACACTTCCTGGTGTCATCACGGGTCACTCTAACCTCAGACGCAATTACTACACATCTATTTAAGCTGATTTTGCGACATCACAAACTGACCTGATAAGTAAGCCTGTGGAATACGATGGTACCAGTAACAGTTGTCATGGCAACGTTTGAGGGGAGGAGAAATGGGAATTTGGAAAGATGAGTAAAAGTATTTTATAAAATGGAGAAAGATGACAAGAAAAAAAGTATTTGATAAAAGAGGATTTAAGCTAAAAGGAAGATGAGGAAGATCAAGAGCTACAGGTGGCGGTAATTCAACTTTTTAGATGCCGACTGCCGTAAAAACAAGAACAACAAAAACAATGTTACCATGACAACCACCAGGTAACATTATATACATTAGCTAGTAACAGGTTCTGCTCATTAAACTGTCCATGTAATCTTGTACCTGATTGGCCCATAACTGTGAAGTAGATTTTTTTATGGCATCATAAACTGACCACACTTTAATCTTCAGGTTTCTAACTTTGACTTTAAATGTTTTAAATATTTATCTGATACAGCAAATAAAAAAAATCCCACCAATCACATTCAAGCTCAAGTTTGAAATGAATTAGCGTGCAATCGTCATCAGGCAAGTTAAAGATTATCTGATTCTGTAGGATCAACTTTACATCTGGCTGGTTTCACCATGCTCCTCAAAGAGCTTAAAAACCACGTACCAGACCTCAAAGGTATCCACCAGGGACCTACAACAACATTACAGGGGCTGCAGGAACTTGTTGAGAGTACCAGTAGACATGTTCATAGCAGCATCCAATCGCTAAATCACTGAACCATGTGTGTTCTGACCTCATGGGAGACATATGTCTAAAAAGGCTTTACGTTTGGTACCGAAACAAGATGGAGCCGAACATGACCATGACCACGAGGTGGAAGCGTGGTGGAGTTTCAGCTGGAACTATAGCTCTGGTCAGAGTAGGGGGAAGGAATCTGTTTCAGCACAAAAACCCTGCAGGTGAAGAGAAAATTCACCTTTCAGCACCATGAACAGATGAGGAACAAACACGCAAAGTCAACAACGTAACGACTCCGGAAGAAGGAGAGGAAAGAGGAGAAGAAGAAATTCGAGGCTCTTACACCATGATGGATCTGGGGCATGGATGAAGAAAGAGTGGAATAAAATCACCGAATGGAGCTGCTAAGGTGTTGTCTCACAATCCAAACCTGTTTTACTTCAGTATTAGTTAAAGGGTGTTCATACTTATGCACTTAGGATACTGCAAAGGATAAGGTGTATTTTTTATTAACCTTTTATATATCCACAATAAAAACATGAATCATAAATATTACGCCATCATACAGTGTGTGTGTGTGTGTGTGTGTGTACCTGCAGGACGTAACCCCGTATGTAGTCCTGTAGCGTCCAGTCGAGTGCGTTGAGGATTTTGATGACCTCGTCCTGCTTGAGGACGCTGAAGAGGCGGTCGAGGAGGATCTTCAGGCGCACGGGGATGGCCTGCGTCCCGTACAGCATCAGGCTGCAGATATCAAACACCACGTTGGAGTGAACGATCTCCACCTGACCGCCGTCATACACGTGCTGCATCTTCAGCTTGCTCAGAGCTTTACACACGCACGCACACACACGCACGCACGCACGCACACACACACACACACACACACACACACAGCATAAGCATGCGAGTCTAATAATATGCTAATGCTAATTATCTGATTAATTATAAATTTTTAAATAAGAGTCAAATTTAGAAATTTCCATAATTATAATTAAATCACACGCAGATTGGAAACACTAACACACTCACTTCTAATTTAATGAATAAAATGCTGTTTAGAGAGAAATAAATGAGCTAAAACTAAACAATTAATACATTAGCTTTTAATTAGCTAATAAACAGTTTACAAAAGAGATTAAAATAATTTGATTAGATATTAAATAATTACAAAAACACACATTAACGTCAAAATGTTCCATGATTATAACCTATGTTTAATAATTAGCTTGTGTAAAATGTGTGTAAAATATAAACAAAATATTTACTCCATTAATTATTAAAAAAATTAAACAATCTTGTTTTTAAAGCGATTTATTTGAAAACGGTGTCCAATTTATTTGTATATGTAATTATGGAGCTATGTTTGCTAATTTGCATATATTTGCATATTCCAATATCTCTTAATCTAGCCCCGCCCATTTCACTGTGCTTCATGCTGCTGTAATTGTCTCTCTCTGATGATGATGATGATGATGATGATGATGAATGACTTCTCAGCACTGGAAGTGTAAATGCAGTTAGAGTTTGAATCTGTTTGTTTATTAGTTGTTTAGTTAGTTGTTTAGTTAGTTGGTTAGTTAGTTAGTTACCGTGAGCGACCCATCCGTGCCTGCAGTTCTCACACTGACGGCGTTTCAGTTTCCCCGGTCTGAAACTGTCGCAGGTACAATTCACCAGCGTGCAGCAGATCGCCTGTTTAACACACACACACACACACACACACACACACACACACACACACACACACACAGTAAACAAGGTGACTCCTTTAGTGATGGTGTTAATTATTTATTACAGTCACATTAACCGGAGCATTAGAGGAGGCGTGACTCTAACACACTGCACTCGCACAGAAAATCTCACACTCACGTGTTCAGTGTGTTTTATTTCTCTTTTAAACCCGAGTGTGTGTGCAGTACAGTGTTAGTTACTGTGTAGTGGGCGGAGTCAGCATGACATCACTGAATTATCTTTCTGTCGATCTGTGTGTGTACTTCTCACAAATGTTATTAAACGAGTCAGAGAAATTAAATACTAAATAAATGTTCGGGTGAAAAGTGAGCAGGCAACAGTTCAGAGAGAAATACAATGTAATAAAAAGTGTTTTAAAGATTAAGTTACATTTTGTTTTGTTAATAGCTATTAATTATTAATATTTAATGTTTTACCTTTTCCTTTATTAAATTCTGTCTTTTAATTTTTTTATTCTGTCTGTTTTATATTTGTTTTTGTATCAAACACTTTAAACTGCTTTCTGTGAGGAAATGGCAAATAAATAAAAATGTATTATTATAACATTATATTATTATTATATTATTATATTTTAATATTCAGTTATAAAACAAATATCTGTTTGTATTTAACTTGTTTATTGATATCTGTAATGTGTGTATGTTTATAGAGTGTGTGTGTGTGTGTGTGTGTGTGTGGTGTATTCACAGACGTACATTAACTAACATACTGTATAAAATTAATTTAGCTGTTTTTCATTTATTTATTTGTTTTATTTAGATAATTTATTTGAGTCTGAAGGACGCTCGTGTAGGTGAAGATTTTATAAACTGCTACTACAGTCGTATATAAAGACGTTTATACCAAACTCAACACGTCTGTAAAAACGTCTATAGCATTTTATCTTACACACAGCACATTTATAACAAAATCATGTAACTATATTAAAATGCAAATTGAACCATTCAAATTATTTACAATATTATTATTATTATTATTATTTTGTTCTTTTTAATAACCTAAACATCACCCAGAATATTACAGACCTGCTATGTAATTAATGTAGTCATTAATTATTAACTTATTCAATCAGTAATGAATATTCAATGTTCAATGTAAAATTTTTCTGTGTGTGTGTGTGTGTGTGCGTGAGACTCTATCTTTGCCTGCAGAGCCAAATGCCTGGACTCTTTTAAAAAAAATATATATATATAATATATTTTTTGGGACTTATTTCTGCGCTTTGGTGATACAAATGTAAATATTTGTCACGACAATAAATACACCTTTCAATCTTTAATCTTGAGAGAGAAAGAGATGAGTAGCTAAATTATTATTTATATATTTATTATTATTGTATAATCATTGTATATTTAACATTATTATATATAAATATATATATATATATATATATTATTGCTAAATAAAGTGTTATAATTTTACAGCTCATTATTTATTTGATCATTAATATTAATGCAGAATGCAGCAGTGTACATTTCTGAGATATGCATGTGTGTGTGTGTGCGCGTGTGTGTGGTTGATTTCTATAAGGAAGCTCTGAGCAGTAAGTGGAAGTCGATCTTTAACGGGTTTAGTGCCCTACACTCTGCTCACTACACTTGTGCGCTACATAGGGGACGATAATTAAAATTTATCCATTTAATTCGACACATTTACTTAAAGTTCAGTCGTGTAATAACAAGCCGCAATTATGGTCGACCAATTAATGTAATAATAATCAGTTTATATTGTATTTTATTAATGAAACCGGATGTAATAATACAGAAATATTCATTTATTCATACTTACTGTTTTAAAAGCATAAACTCACTTTTACTATTTCATTTAATTTAATGAAACAGAAACGCTACATGAAACACGAATCAAAAGTGAAAATAAATTAACAGAAGCTAATAATATAATATAGATTCATTGTTTGTATAAACATTGTATTATAAATGAAAACATTGTAAATGTTTTGTTGTAAATAAATATATTGAAATAAATGATGGTACAGACCATGTCACAGTTCTGATTCTAATCCAACCATCGCAATTTAGAAAATTATTTTCTTCAATTTATGTTTATCTCATTTTGACTTTAAAGACTTTACAGTTTGTCATAATGATGCAGAAATGTTAATTTAATACGCATGAATAAGTGATAAACAGTAGTCACATGACTCTGAGGAGAAACGGTCCTGATTATAATATGATGAATGATTATGGATGTAAATATCACACACTGTCAGTAAAACTGCAGACATGTGAAGGTTTCACACACTCGACATCTTTAATCCTGAGAGGCTGCGCGCAGGTTTCACTAAAAATGATGAACTTTCTGTGTGAAACTTCTCTCAACATGTTTAGAAACAAATCTAATAAAAATATCTAACAGTATGAACAGATAGAACGTCCAGCTTACAGACGACACAACTGTGAGCGTGTGTGTGTGTGTGCACACATATGTGTTTTTAAATATAAAAGTTCTAAGACTGAAACCTTTAAAACTGCTTCATCAGTTCTGATTAATAAACTCATTTACATAATTAATATTATTACTGTATTAATGAGGCGCTCTGACACAGACAGGTGTCGCGCGGTGCTGCGCTGCTTTACTACAGCCACCCGACCCATGTTACAGTCACACAGCCACACAATCATAGAACTTTATTTCCCCAGAAATATTGGGGAATCGCTCTCTGACCGTGTGACAGGCTTCAACTGCACACTTCTGTTTATCATCGGAAATTCAGAGTGACACGACTTTTCACCCCCTAAGCCACACCCACTTAATGACATGATTGATAAAAAAAGTTGTACGCTCAAGAGCAAGCATTTAACAAAAACCTCAATACTGTTAAATATTTCGCTTGTTAATTTTAACTCCTTATTTATAATTATTCTTAACCTTTTATTAAAAATTAAACCCAGTAAAGATGTCATCAGCTTCCACGTAACGTGAAGACAAAAACGAGGCTAATTAAATCATGACATCACCTCAGCTCGTCCAATCACAGAGCAGCGAGAGAATTTTATAGCTACAGCTGTGATTTATGCGCACGTTATTCCAGGTACGAGCGTCACAACTCGTCATAACATTGAACGGGAACAATTCAGAAATAGATAAATGTACATAATAAAATAATAATCATTTAATTAAAAAAAATATATTGATTAATTTATTGATTAATTGTTTGTTTGTTGTTAATTTATTTATCATTTTGTTTTTCTCTTGAACTTACAGAAACCAGACACAGCTCCACTCACACACTCTTCACTCACACACTCTTCATCTCAGTAATAATCAGGTGTTTAGACTAGACCAGACTGTAACATCTGCAGTAACAACAACAATAATAAAAACAATAACGGGAGAGAGAGAGCTGCAGCGCTGATGAGTCGCTACGCCACCACTGAGTTACTGTCTCTGATCACAGTGAGGTTAGAACTCAACTCTCTAAACGTTACACATCTTCACACACACACACACACACACACACACACACACACACACACACACACACACACACTGTTTCATTTCATCTATATGTCTATCTGTGTGCAGAAAAAGAAGTAGAGGAACACACTGAAGAATAACGCTTTAGGTACTTTATTATCTACATGAAATTATGTGTAAAGGTGTGTGTGTGTGTGTGTGTGTGTGTGTGTGTGTGTGTGTGTGAGAGTATATATACAGTTGCACTATATCCACAGCTACAGGAACCCGAACCTCAGATATGAGTGCACACACACACACACACACACACACAGAGTTCTGATGCTTTCGCACAACCCACAGCTGGCTGGCAAAACCCACACACACACACACACACACACACACACACCATACTTTCAGTGTGACTAAAATTCCGGTCTGTGTTGGGTCACCGTCCTCTCTAGTCAATATGCCTCACTCATACACTCACACACACACACACACACACACACTCTCTGAGCTTGGCTAATTGTTGCATTATGGCTGCACTGAAGCATTACTGAGGTCTTGGATTACATTCCAGTAGAGGATGGACAGCTGAGAGCTCCTTAACACACTCACTCACACACACACTCACACACACACACACACACACCTAAACAGCAGTTTTGCTTTACAGAACTCCATCTGGATAAACTTTAAAAATAAAATAAAAGCAAAAAGCAATAAAAGTGTGTGTGTGTGTTGTTGAAGTATGTTACACACACACACACACACACACACACACACACACACACATACTTGAATAAAGTACACACACACACACACACTCTTACCTGAGACATGGTGCTCTCACACTGCAGCCTGCGCGCGCTCTGCCATGTCCTGCTCCTGTCTCTACAAGTTCTACTGCGCGCGACACACACACACACACACACACTCGCGCGACTCTCGACAAAAGCTCTCGCTGCACACACACACACACACACACACACTCAGCTGCTCGCGCGCTCTCTCCTCCTCATTCCTCCTGCGCTCGCGCTAAAACTGCTCGGAGGATGTGCGCGCGCTCGGACCGTCTCACACACAGACACACACAGACACACACACACCGAGCCCCTCCCCCGCAGGGCAGTCCCCTCACAGCTGGCTGGAGAGGCCATGACACACACACACACACACACACACACTGATCAAAGCCACACTAACCCTAATGCACTCTCTCTCTCTCTCTCTCTCTCTCTCTCTACCTCTCTGTCTCTCTCTCTCTCTCTCTCTGTCTCTCTCTACCTCTCTGTCTCTCTCTCTCTCTCTCTCTCTCTCTCTCTCTGTCTCTCTCTCTCTCTCTCTGTCTACGTGTCTCTCTCTCTCTAC
>JAQQZT010000038.1:144771-157063 GCA_030068275.1 Clarias platycephalus | reverse complement strand
GCGATAATGTAATCTCATCAGGAAACGAAACACACACACACACACACACACACACACACACACACACACACAGTCAGCATCTCTCCTGCACAGGGAGTAAACCACCACCTAAAGTATTTCTGCTCAGTTCTGTGTCTGATCCTCTGATGGGGGTGAGAGAGTAAGTACACCTACCAACTGACATGTGTGTGTGTGTGTGTGTGTGTGTGTGTGTGTGGTCTCTCTCTCTTCGTCTATCAGATAAACGAGTGAGTTTTTGCTACACTAAGTTTGAGAATGGACGATGCTCAGCTCCAAAGCCTCTGAACACCACTAAAGGAGAATGCTGCTGCAGCGCCATGCCTGGGCAAGGATGGGGAGACCCCTGTGACCTCTGTCCCAACAGGACCTCTGGTGAGAACACACACACACACACGACTAACATGCTGTTGGTTTATAGAAACCTGGGTCACGATCACTTTAGACTTCAGGAGGACCTAATGTAGGTGTGTGTGTGTGTGTGTTTAAGATGACTTCAGCATGCTCTGCTACAGCACAGGACAGCCGTACGGGACAGACGACGGACCTGAAGGTGAGCTGCTCCTCACCTGATCAGACTGATTGTTTAATAACTGAGGGAATTAATGACGGAGTGATAATTATTTTAATCTCAGACACGGACGAGTGCAAAGACCCAAACATCTGCCATAACGCTCAGTGTATCAACACTGATGGCTCATTCCGCTGTGACTGTCACATCGGATACACGCTGGACTCGTCAGGGGCAAACTGCACAGGTAACGGATCATAATCAAGCACACACTGCGGAGAGAAGAACTTAGTATTAGTATTTAGTATTAGTCTTTAGTATTAGTATTATTATTTAGTATTAATATTTAGTATTAGTATTTAGTATGCATATTTAGTATTAGTATTTAGTATTATTATTATTAGTATTTAGTATTAGTATTTAGTATGCGTATTTAGTATTAGTATTTACTATTAAGTATTTGTATTATTATTATTAGTATTTAGTATTAGTATTTAGTATGCGTATTTAGTATTAGTATTTAGTATTAGTATTTAGTATTATTAGTATTTAGTATTAGTATTTAGTATGCGTATTTAGTATTAGTATTTTGTATTTAGTATGCGTATTTAGTATGCGTATTTAGTATTAGTATTTAGTATTAGTATTAAGTATTATTATTATTAGTATTTAGTATTAGTATTTAGTATGCGTATTTAGTATGCCTATTTAGTATTAGTATTTAGTAATTAGTATTTAGTATTATTAGTATTTAGTATTTAGTATGCGTATTTAGTATTAGTATTTAGTATTAGTATTTAGTATTATTATTATTAGTATTTAGTATTAGTATTTAGTATGCATATTTAGTATTAGTATTTAGTATTTAGTATGCGTATTTAGTATGCGTATTTAGTATGCGTATTTAGTATTAGTATTTAGTATGCGTATTTAGTATTAGTATTAGTGTTTAGTATTATTATTAGTATTTAGTGTGCTTATTTAGTATGCTTATTTAGTATGCGTATTTAGTATGCATATTTAGTATTAGTATTTAGTATTAGTATTTAGTATTAGTATATTAGTATTTAGTATGCGTATTTAGTATGCGTATTTAGTATTTAGTATGCGTATTTAGTATTAGTATTTAGTATTAGTATTTAGTATTAGTATTTAGTATTAGTATTCAGTTGTATAAAAGGGGTCAGAGTTGGGAAGTAACTGAGTGCGTTTACTTTGTTACTGTAATTAATAATATCTGTAATTAACCTGAGTAGTTTTATTAAAGGATTAAAGGATTTACTCCATAACATCCTACAGCGAGTACATGTACCTTTACTTCACTACATTCCCGCATGGTGTTGTGTTACATAACCGCAGTGGTGCGTATGGTTTGAAACAGGAATCAGGAATATAAGTAAATTTGAAGGTAACATATTTTGTACTTTTACTGAAGTAGAAAAGTAAACGAAGGACTTTTATAGTATTTGTGATGTCTCTACTTTTACTGAAGTACATGATGTCTGTACTTCACCACCTCTGAAAGGGGATAGCCGTATAGGATCTAGTACACCAGCTCTGATTTTGCAGAAGAGATGAAGGCAATGAGTTCAGTCTCTTGCAGGGGAGTAAAATATTCTAGGTTCTGATCTGATATGGTCTGCTTATCATCTGCATCTGTTTATTTACTTTTCTGGTTTTGATGGGTGAATTTTGCCTAATGTTTGGAATTTTGTTATTGAGAATAAATAAGTCCTCGCTACTACATGTTATTGATGCAGAGATTTCTGTATTATTATTATTGTTATTATTATTATTATTATTATTATCTGATGTTCTTTAAACTCTGTAAATTGTGCTACCGTGTTGAATAGGAGTCTAACATTCATGTGGCGGCTCAGTCCTCAGTCATTAGCCGATACAGTTAACTCTGGCGTGATAGAAAAAGCCGACGTGTATAATAAAGGATTGACCCTGGAACAGAACACTAGTTTAATGCTGAGACAGGGGATTATGATTCCATCCTGGATGTGTTTCTCTTTCTCAGATATAGACGAGTGCACAGTGGGAAACCCGTGTGGGAACGGAACCTGCACTAACGTGATCGGAGGGTTCGAGTGTGCGTGTGAGGAGGGATTCGAACCCGGACCCATGATGACATGCGAAGGTACACACACATGCACATACACATTCTTGATTTTAAGCTTAACTCTAATATGCTAATGTTGGTGTGTGTCTGCAGATGTGAACGAGTGTTCCCAGAATCCTTTGCTGTGTGCCTTTCGCTGTATGAACACATACGGCTCCTACGAGTGTAAATGTCCTGCAGGGTACGTGCTCAGAGAGGATCAAAGGATGTGCAGAGGTACACACCCATACACACACTGGAAAATAAGCATACACACACACACACACACACAATGAAAGATAAAAGAATGCGGCGTATGTTTCAGACCAGGACGAGTGTGCAGAAGGTATGGACGATTGCACGTCCAAAGGAATGACCTGTAAGAACCTGATCGGAACTTACATGTGTATCTGTCCAGTGGGATACACACGAAAACCAGGAGGAGAGGCGTGTGTAGGTGAGACACTCTCACACACACACAACTTGCAGTGTGTTAGTAAGGTGTCGAGCCACCATGAGCTTCCAGAAGAGCTTCAACACTTCTTGTCATAGATTCTGTGGACCTGTGGAACAATGGAGAACTTTTGATGTAATTCTTGTGTGTGTGTGTGTGTGTGTGTGTGTGTGTGTGTTCATAGATCTTAATGAGTGTACAGCGAAGCCCAGAGTGTGTGAGAATGGCCATTGTGTGAACACCGTGGGAAGTTACAAGTGTAATTGTGATGAAGGCTTCACATCCAGCCCCACACTGACAGAGTGTATCGGTGAGTGTGTGTATCGGTGAGTGTGTGTATCGGTGAGTGTGTGTGGTAGTGCTCTGTGCTAATGCTAACTCGCGGTGTCGTGTTGCAGATACTCGTCGGGGTTTCTGCTTCACTGAGGTGCTGCAGACGATGTGTCCGATATCCTCCTCCAGCCAAGTGGAAGTGACGAAATCAGAGTGCTGCTGTAACGGAGGACGTGGTTGGGGGTCGGACTGTGAGAACTGTCCACATCCTGGAACAACGCAGTACAAAAAATTGTGTCCCTTTGGTCCCGGATACACCACCGACCATCAGGGTGCGCTTTACTGCCTACTCGCCACATAACCTCACACATTTGGGGGAAACGTGCCTTTTTAAAACCATTCAGACACACACACACTTGTCACTTTCTCAGCACAGGACTTGCATGTGTTTTGTGTAGATATTGACGAGTGTAAGGTGATGAGGGACCTGTGTAAGAACGGACGGTGTGTGAACACAGTGGGCTCCTACAAGTGCATCTGTAATCCTGGATACAGCACCGACATCATAAACACCATCTGTGTGGGTGAGTGTGTGTGTGTGTGTGTGTGTGTGTGTGTGTGTGTGTGTGTGAGAGAGAGAGAGCTTACATGTGCCATCCTGTTCATCCTCTTCCTTTATAACATGGTTAAACAGATGAACAGCTGATTCGGAGGGTGGTTTAAGGTACTGTACTCGTCTGAGAATTCTTCGAGCCATACCTTCAACATAGTGCTGGAAAGACACCTTAAAGATGTTGCTTCATACTGACATTTGTCGTATGCATAACCGTGATGAGACTCTCCCGTTCCACCGCTTTCCAAAGGTGCTCTAAAGGACTGAAATCTGGTGACTGTGGAGGCCTGTCAGTACAGTGACCTCACTGCCATGTTCTAGAAACCAGTGTGAGATGATTTTAACTTTGTGGCATGGCGCGTCATGAACTCGGTCTAGAGCAATACTCAGGTAGGCTGTGGTATTTGAACCATGCTCAATTGGTACTAAGGGGCCCACACCATTATACCACCACCAGCAGCCTGACCTGCTTATTCCTGCACCAAATTTTGACCCTACTACTTAAATGTCTCAGCAGGACCAGGTGATGTTTTTCTGATCTTCTTTTGTTTAACTTTGGTGATCCCATGTGACCCGTAGCCTCAGTTTCCTGTTCTTAGCTGGCAGGAGCGGCACCCAGTGTGATCTTCTGCAGCTGTAGCACATCTGCCTATGCTGTGATTGGCTGATCAGATATTGACTAGTTAATGCGCAGTTGTACCTAATGAAGCAGCTGGTAAGTAGACATACTGTACTCACCCTGTAGTACTGCGTCAGTTAGTGATCTGTAGGCCCTCAGATCTCACTGTCAGTTACTGTGAAGTTATAAAGCCATACGCCCATGACTTTGCAGAGCACTATTATATGTCCTTTAGCTAAAGGTTGTTGGAGGCACGGAAAGAACAGATTTTGGAATTGTAAAAAAAGAAATTGGAAGTGGGTCCCAGGCTTCACGCTTAGGTGAAATCAATTGGTTTCATTAGGGTTTTAGTGATATTTAAGATCTGAGTGACTGGGTTAGTGTATGAGTGGAACAGGAAACGTCTGTATGTCTCTCTGGGCAGATGTGGACGAGTGTGCTCAGGCTCCTAAACCGTGTAACTTCATCTGTAAGAACATCGAGGGAGGATATGTGTGCTCCTGTCCACGGGGTTACATCCTGCAGGAAGACCGCAAAAGTTGCAAAGGTAACGCACACACACATCTGGGTCTGTACCTTCACACTGAGGGTGCTGTAGATCTCTTTCACCATCCTCCATTCACGCTTCTTACACTGACACACACACACACACACACACCTCTCGCTCTGCTCCATGTTCTCTCCTGTAGATCTGGATGAATGCGCCACTAAACAACACAACTGTCAGTTCCTGTGTGTCAACACCATCGGTGGATTCACCTGCAAGTGTCCCCCAGGATTCACACAACATCACACAGCCTGCATCGGTAACACACACACACACACACACACACACACACAATACATTTCCAAGGGCAATATAATGCCAAAAGTATGTGTCCCCCTTGTGCTCCATTCTTCTGTAAAGGCTGTACACTAGATGTTGCTGTACGCATCCAACGTGTGTGTGTGTGGATTTGTGTTTATTCACACACTGTACAGGAGCATTAGTGAGCTCAGGTGCTGATTTCGGGATGTCAAGGAGCTTCCAATCCCAGTTCATCCCAGAGCTGATGGTTCAGGGGGTTCAGTCAGGGCTCTGTGCGGGAGACTCGAGTTCTTCCACTCCAATGCACTCTTAACACACCATGCCTTCATGAAGCTGTCTTCATGCTGGACAAGTCGTTAGCCCCTCTTAGGTTCAGCGATGGGAACTGTAATGCTGCAGGAAACAGATGTTCTGTACAACTGTGTGGCTTAGACATACGGCAGTGACGTTCATGGGTGCACATACTTTTGTGCTGTGAACCTATATTTAATGTTTAGACATTAATGTTGGATGTTTATACATTGCACATCCTCCCTGTCTGTGTGTAGATAATAACGAGTGTACGTCAGACCCGGGTCTTTGCGGCCCTAATGGAGTGTGTCAGAACAGTCCTGGAAGCTTCAGCTGCGAGTGTCAGAGAGGGTTCTCACTCGACCAGGGCGGGCACCGCTGCGAAGGTCACTCACACACACACACACACACACACACACACACACACACACACACACACACACACTCCCATGCAGGTTTTTTTTTTTTTATTTGAAATCACATTAATTACTTATATGAGATTGTGTACGTGTGTGTGTATAGATGTTGATGAGTGTGACGGAGAGCATCGATGTAATCATGGCTGCCAGAATCTGATTGGTGGATTCAGGTGTAGCTGTCCCCACGGCTACCTCCAGCACTACCAGTGGAACCAGTGTGTCGGTGAGGAGTCAGCCTTAATCTCTCACACACACATACACACACATAAACACGGTGGTACTCAGCGCTGTATGTTTGTGTCCAGATGAGAATGAGTGTCAGAGTGGGCAGGTGTGTGGTAGCGCATCGTGTCACAACACCCTGGGCAGTTTCCGTTGTGTGTGTCCAAGCGGGTTCATGTTCGGTCAGACCAGCGGTGGGTGTGAGGACGTCAACGAATGCTCGTCTTCACAAAACCCCTGCAATTACGGCTGCTCCAACACCGACGGGGGATTTGTGTGTGTGTGTCCACCCGGGTACTTCAGGGCTGGACAGGGGTGAGACACACGCATAAACGCACAAAGACAAACACACTTCCTTATTGTTATTTATAACAATTACATTATAAAAACTGTACAAATACCAAAGCTACTACACAGGATTGAAAAGCTTGTGATTATACTTATATTATACTGTGCTTGTGTAGGCATTGTGTATCAGGAGTGGGCTTTAGCAGCAGTAGTCCACCTCCAGTAGATGAGGAGAACGCACTCTCACCTGAAGCATGTTATGAGTGTAAGATTAATGGCTATCCAAGGAAAGGTCGACAACGACGCAGCAGCAACACTACTGAGGAGGACGACACACAGGTACATAACACACAGGTACACAACACACTGGGGTGCAGCATGCAAGTACACAACATAGGGAATAGATGGATTGTCAGTCAGTCATACACCCATCAGTCACAGCATTTGGGTTGTGCTGCATTGGCATTCCTGTGGGATCGGACTGGCCTTTGGTCCCTGCGAGCACGGTGAGCCTCAGGTGCCCCTGATCCTGTCACCAGTTTAAAAGGGTGTAACTGATAATTAGTATTAATGTGTTAGTGTTATGGCTGATCTCTCGATAGAGACCTGAGTCCTTGAAAGGATGGTTGGATGGCATGAACAGATGAAAGTAGTAAAACCTGGTTGCTTAAAAAGATGAACAGATATATAGAGGGATAACTGGAGGGATGATAGAACAGAAGGAGAGATACAGGACTGGATGCATAAAATGATGGATGGATGGATGGGCAGAAGGTTTGATGGATAGATGGATGAATAAGATAGATGGACGGGCCGAGGGTTGGATAGATTGAATGGATTGATGGGCAGACGACGTACTGGATGTGATGGATGTTACATAAACTGCTAAGTTTAAACTAAGTCACAACATTAACTATGCAAAAACATCATAGATATAAAACTCTTATTACATATTTATTTTTAAATCTACATCTATATAGAAGGACATCCATTTGTCCTGACTGTGACTCTCATGTTTGCCACTAGGGGGTGGATGGGCAGTAAGCCTAAACAGGGGTGTGAGGGGTGTGTCCAATCAGCCACAATGCTGGTGGCTTTGTGGATGCAGCGTGTGGTGAAGATGTCTTCGATAGAGGGAAGAGAGCCTGATAATCTTCTGTCCTCACTTTCCGCTGTAGGGTGTTGTGGTCTGAGATGCCACAATTCCCAAACCAGACAGTGATGCAGCTGCTCAGGATGCTCTCTCTAAATAGCCCCTCTACAGAAAATGGTTAGAATCAGTGGTGGAAGCTGGGCCTTCCTTCCTTTCTCTTGGCTTTCGTGTTTTAAGAGCTGCTGTTGAGATCAGATGAAATTCTCCTCCAGGCAGACACCCAGGAATTTGTTGGGAACATACTGAGACTATGAGACTGATGCCTGATAGTAGTTTTGGTATGGGGATGTTCCGGTGTGTGTAATGTACTGGGATGGGTTTGTGTTACGATGCGGTTACGAGTTACGAATTTGAGTTTTGGTGTTATGCATTCAGAGTGTTATTGTTATCATTGCAAATCCATCATGAACTCCACATGAGGGACATTACTACTATAATTATATTTTTATTACCAGTGTTTAATCTCTTCTACTCCCAGGTCGAACAGGAAGTGATTAATTCAGCCAGTGTGGATGTTGATGACATCATTCGTTTTAACCTGAGCATTGGCGAGCTGAGTGCTAAAGATCACATCATGGAGTTCCTGCCTGCTCTCTCCACGCTCAAAAACCATGTGCGGTATGCGATCGACTTTGGGAATGACGCCGGACTTTTCAAACTCAACCAGAGGGACGGAGTGAGCTTCCTGCATGTGTCCAAAAACAAGCGGCACAACCTTCTGCCTGGAGTTTATTACTTACAAATCAGCGGCGTTCCCAGGTACGGTAAGAAGGAGCTGGAGGTGCTAGAGGATGAGAACGATAAAGACTACCTCAGTGGAGAACTGGGAGAAAAGCTACACATTAAACTACAAATTGATTTGCATTAGCTTTGTACCAAAGTAACGATCCAGGAGGACTCTTATTCACTACGGCAAAAGATCTCCACATCAGAGATATTGTCTCTCCACATCATGTCTCAGAAATAATCCTAACAGTAATAACAGCACGTATCTACATTTGATAGAACTCAAAGCTGCAGTGTAAACGTGTTTCGTCTGATCCAGCATACATACTGAATTACAGCTTTGTTTGTCCTGTGCCCTTGTCCACTTCCCCATCGAGTAAGTGCGCACTTGCTCTAGCAGTTTTGTCTGAGTCACTTTTTTCCTTCGCAACATGTACAGTCATGTCAGCTCGCTAACTCTCCTTTGTGGTTCTAAGCTAATTATATTATTAAAATGCCAAAGAAAGCTAAACAGCTAGCTAGCATGGCAACTGAATGGCTTATCGGCTGGCATGCTAACTAGCTAGTAGAATAAACCAGGCTGACTAGCTTGCTTTAAATAAATAATATGGTTGAACATGGTTAGTCAATCCATCCAACTGGACAGATTTCTGTGTTTATAGCAGTTACACAATATGTATCTCAATCATCTAGCACATCTTAGATATCTAAGGGGACCAGGGGAAGTGCTCGAGGGCAGATAAAAACAGTATTGAAACAGTGATGAAGCTAAAAGGGTTGAATAAACGTTGTCTGAATGTTCGAGCAGGGACCTGGACAGTAATATCACTTATTAAATCACTCATCTGACCAAGTCTGTGTTTTTTTGACCACTTTAAATTGTAAGCTTTAAAAGATTTTATGTTGTATTTTGGTGAAAAATAAATGACCACAATGTCCTCTTTATCCTGTAAAGTATTTTAATGCATGGTTTTGTTTGCTTTGTTAATTTTGCGCTGGAGCTTGGAGGCTAAAGCAGCTAGCACATTAATGCTACACACACATCAGCACAGTGACAGGTGGTGGTGCATTTTCTGCGATTTCAGGAACAGCAACAATTCAGTAGATTTTCTCAACTTGGACAGATCTTTACAGGGAATGTGGTCTGAAGGTCCTTCGGTTCTTCAGTCATGCCTCTAAATTTACAACTCAGCAACTTAACAGTAATGCAGAGCAGGCAGGTGTCGCCCAGAGGGTAGTATGTTGGACTACGGTTTAACCCCCAGCACTGCCAAACTGCCCCTGTTGGGCCCCTGAGATGTTATTCAGAATTCCCAAACTTATACCACATCCACCTTGATGTCATAACAATATGACGGACTTCCCTTTCCAATATTATTATCTACCTGATAAAGCTTGAAGTATGAACACCAGAATTAAAATAAGAATGTCTTTTTGTGAGCCAGGTAAAAGTAAAAAAAATTAAAGATCCTTATTGGAATGAATAAGCCCTAGACAGGCCACGCCCACCAGAGACTTGTCACATGTGATATGAGTGCAGGTGATGGGAAGCCTCCAGTTTAACACCAGTGCAAATTTGCCTCAGAAGAGTTTGTTCAGGATCTCTCACACAGATTTTTACGCATTTAGGCTAAAGGGGAAATTGTGTGGTATTTATTTTCACCTGAAGTGATTTTTTTAGGGGGGGGGGGGGGGCTACATTGTGGTCATAAAGGACTCTGCTTCTGTCGTTTCTGCGCTGTCTATCATAGCTCAGTGTTTTAATCGTATTTACTGGTGCTAAACATCATTAGATTTATGAATGCACTGCAAACTGTCAGACGGACGCCACTTAATGCCTTTCGCTACTCTGCGCAGTACATGTGTGTATTACTGTAACCACGCCACGTTTAATCCGGGGATCTGTTATAAACACATGTATAGTGCCCTGGACTGAAGGGCTCACAATGGTGCTCATTATAAAGACCAACTACTTTTTTATTCTCATTTTGTATAACTGTACATTTCACCTTTCAGAGGAAGAAAAAGTAAGAGAAGGAGATTACTGCACTGAGGCCACTCAGGCCAAAAACCACACACTCGCATCATAGTCAGTGCCTTTAACGAGACACCACCGGCATCCAGTGTTCACATCTGTGAGAAGATTAGGTGTACATTCACAATAAAAGAACGTTTTGGTTTTAAGAGTGCTCGAGTCTGTCCTTTATTTATGATTATGGCACTTCTGATTGATCGGGTGGTGTTGATTAATTCTCTACAACAACAGTAACAGTTCACACACACTGCAGACTCCTTATAAACAGACTTTAAAATCATGTAATTTTTACAAAAGTTTCCTGTAAGGAGTCTCCAGTGTGAGCTCTATGTAACAGTCAGAGGTAAAGCTGGAACATCTTCAGGACAGAGGAGTTTACGCTGCTTTGCGGTTTCTCAGTCACATGACAAACATTTTTAACGTATTAACTTCAAGAGAATTATTATTATTATTATTTTTTTTTTACAGCTACAGGAATTAACTCGTTTCACCAGAAAGTTTTACTACAAAACTGAAAGTAGGGGTAATTTTTAGACCCATACTTGGGGACACGGAACACATTTTGGTGCAAGTGATCTCTTCTTTACAAAACCTTACCTTCATGTCCTGAGTAACAGAAGTACCATAGTTCTCAGACTAATTTATAAACACATTAAGTTTTATTCTTAAAATGTTCATTAGAAACTGAACAGGAAAACTGAAATCATTAACATAACAGTAACTGAATGAATATAATAGCACCATTTGGTGGTCCAACACAGTACTACATTATTACATCAGCACAACAAACTCATCTAGTTATGCAGAAAACATCTGCATACACAAAGCTATTTGAAAAATATACATTTATTTAAATAAAACCAACATTTTTAGCTCCGCCCAGTGGAGCCGAATCCCCCAACGCCTCTCTCCGTCTCATCCAGCGTCTGGAAAGAAAGAAAAGAAGAAAAAAAGAAAAAAAAAAAAAAGTTACCCCAAATTTATCTCGGCAAATACAGCCTCTTAATTCAGTGTACACGGTATTTAAAGCACTGGAAGACATCCGATTTGATCAGGAAGAGAGAATTACACTCCTCAATACCTAGCTTTAAATACTTTTTAAAACATTCAGGAGTTATTATTCAGAGTTATCATCACAGTGTATTAAAACATTACAGCTTGTCAGACAACTAAACCAAATTAACTAATTATTGATTTAAGAACGGAGATATGGTTAGGACACCTGAGGCAGTGGTTTGATGCAGTTGAACACTGCCACTTCCTCAGAGTATTTAGAACATGAGGGGGGGGGGGGGGGGGGGGGGGGGGGGTAAATTTATATATGTATATATATGAGAGAGAGAGAATACAACGTCTATAAACTGCTTGTGTAAACTCTTTAGATGATAAACATCTCGGACTGTGTGTCTTTTTACCGTCAGCTCTTGCAGGTCAGGGTAGCAGATCCTCTCACACACAAGCTGAGCCACTCGGTCTCCTTTCTTCACTGCAAATCAAACACAATACGTTTATTACACAAATCTACATCAAGTCCCTCAACATCGCCCGTGACCCTACCCCCCAATCCCAAAAAAATAAGCACATTTGCACTACTCTAATTGCACTGATCCGTTTTGCACCAGGGCCCGGTTTCTCGAAAGCTTCTTATCTCTAAGTAGTTCTTAAGTTGTACCTTAACCTCTCTTAACGTTATGGCGCATTTCCCGAAACGTTCTTACGCTAAGTATCTCTTAGCTAAGTCACACGTTCGTAAGG
>JAQQZT010000037.1:37143457-37152221 GCA_030068275.1 Clarias platycephalus | reverse complement strand
AATGTAGAAAATAAATCACTAAACAAAAACAAAGACATTTGCAAGTGTTCTAAAACTTTTGAACGGTAGTGTATATTAAATATATTTAAAAATAATAATATTATAGTATAAATATTCTAAAACTTATCCTTAATGAGCAAGTCCATGAGAGATAGCAGTTAAATAACCTGCTCTCTGCACTACATTTACATTGTCTCTCTCTCTCTCTCTCTCTCTCTCTCCACACACACCTCTCCTGAGCTCTCAGTGATCCAGACCCCCTTTGCCCCCTGGCCTGGACCTGTCTGACTCGTCCTGGTGTCCCGCTTCTGGTTGGAGATCTTATCACATGGACGCCCCGTTTGACTGCAGTCGCTCGATAGTTCAGGACTGGAGTTTCCTACAGTCTACCTGATCCTCCAATAACCAACTGGACTCATATTTCTTTATTCCTATTACCATCTCAGGGAGTTTTTCCCTTAGCACCGTCACCATCGGCTCGTTCATCAGGGACGATCTGATCATTCTGATTCTGAATTTATGTACATTTCTATAATTTTTTACTTCCATAAATCTGCTTTCAGACAATGACCTTGAGGCTAATGACTTCTTACACCGGAATTACTCATCAAACTAACACGACTTTACACTTTAAAGGTTTAAAGGGCGATTAGAAAACAGTAACGAGACACAGCTCCCAGTTATTACGTAGACACAGGACGAAAGTCGGTCAGAGACTCACCCTGACATCAGAGAGGAAAAAGAAAAGAGTGATGTGCACCCAAGAAAGGAGAGAGCACCGGAGGGGCGGAGGTCATCAGACACTTCAGATGCTAATACACAAACTCACTCACACACACACACACACACACACACACACACAGATAAAATGAGAGACAGAGAGCAGGAGGAAAAAATAAGATAAGGAAAAGATAGAGAGAGAGAGAGAGAGAGAGAGAGTTCTGAATTCCATAAACAATGAAAAAATAAATAACCACTACTGCAACTATACACACCCTCTACCAATCTCACACACACACACACACACACGCACATACACCAACACAGCCGTCTCTGTGTGTGTATCCTGCGTGTGTGGTCTCTGTCATGTAGCTCTGTGCTGCGTTAGTAACTCCCGTAATAAACGAGTTTAACAGAGGGTGTGTAACTACCTGTATGTGATTAACGCATGTGACAGGAAATGACATCATCCAGTCCAAAAGGAAGTCCACTCTCATGCTTACACACCGGGTGAGACTGTTTCAGTGCCAGTGCGTCGCCGACAGTGAAAGAGTTTAATTCATCTCAGATGGGGGAAAAACATCAGTCCATCAAAGCTCAGGTTTCAATTTATTACAAATAATCATTTCATCATTTAAAGCTCCGGATAAAATCAGCCGTATCAGTGTGTGTGTCCCTCCATGTAAGACTTTCTCACACTCATCACACCGTGAGTCGCGTCCAGTGACTGGGTATAAGGTGGACAGCTTGGCGCTGCTGATCTTCAGGAAGCTGCAGCCGTATACACACACACACACACACACACACACCTGTCCTGTTCTGTCTCATTCACACTCGTTTATTCCTGTTAGATTTCATGTTCTGATTAACCCCCAGTACCGAGTCCAGTTCCTCACACAGACCCGCGTTTCTCCTCCACGTTGAAACTCTCTTCAGCGTATCAGGTGGAGGTCAGGTTCCTCCTGAGTTCCTCCTGAGTTCCTCCCAATGAGATTGGACTTATCTTATTTTTAGTCTGGTCATGTGTGAGCTCTGATCGAGGATCTGACAGGATCAGTGATGTGTGTGTAAATCACAGATGTGGGCGTGTCTTTATCATGTAACGTGTGTGTAATGGGTACCTGTGCTCAGAACTCAGTGACGTTCCTAACACTTCTACATTTTATTCTTGTGCTTTTGGTTTTGGAGGAGAGAGAGAAGAGAGAAGAGCGAGCACTTCCTGCAGGAGGGATTAATATCACCTGGAGATACACCTGCTGCTCAGGTTACAGGAGATGTAAACACACCGTGACCGGGCGAGACGGCACGCTGTGACATATTACTGAAGCCACAGGTCCAGAAAATAATCCCAGAGAAATTCAGAGAATAATTACACAAATCAACACTAATCCCGTCTGAATGGGGCTGTAAGGAGAGTCTTTTACTGAGTGTCTGAAGCTGCTTTCGGTGAGGTGAGGAGATGGAGGTGAAGATTAAGATGAAAACATGAAATAAAACTATTCTATTGCAGGGCAGCGTGTCCATCTTTTGTCCTCCACTAGGGGGCAGCAGAAGGGGGTTGCTTCCTGCTGTCAGCTGCTGTCATGTTGTCCACTTTATACACAGTCACTGGTCAGGGCATGCAGGTTTCCGAATGTAACACACACACACACACACACACACACACACCACATAAAGGAACTCCAGCATTCGCTTTACTCACGTAGGCCAACTGCTGTCCCGCATGCTGCTATTTGGGGGAAATCGAGTAGACAAGCGTTAAACTGAAGGTGTTTCTGTCTCCATTAAAGCGACAACGCAACCAAGCAGCGGCTAATCACGACGGAGTGGAAGCTAATGTTCCAGTTAGCATCACGTCATCACCTCACGTCATGCTAACTCACAACATTACCGTTCACTCTGCATTACCCGCTTTAACATTAGCTTAGCTGAGTTGTCTGTTTAATCATCCTGCATATTTCAATTTAAACACACACACACTTACACACACACACACACACTTACACACACACTCACACACACACGCACACTTACACACACACACACACACACACACACACGTACACACACACGCACACACACTCACAAACACTTACTCACACACACACTCACAAACACTTACACACACACACACTTACTCACACACACTTACTCACACACACTTACTCACACACACTTACACACACACTCACAAATACTTACACACACACACACACACACACACACTCACAAACACTTACACACACACACACTTACTCACACACACTTACACACACACTCACAAATACTTACACACACGCACACACACACACTCACAAACACTTACACACACACACACACACACTCACAAACACTTACACACACACACACACACACTCACAAACACTTACACACACACACACTCACAAACACTTACACACACACACACACACACACACACACTCACAAACACTTACACACACACACACTCACAAACACTTACACACACACACACACACACTCACAAACACTTACACACACACACTCACAAACACTTACACACACACATAACAGACTCACAAACACTTACACACACACTCACAAACACTTACACACACACACACACACACACACACACTCACTCACAAACACTTACACACGCACACACACATAACAGACTCACAAACACTTACACACACACACACACACACACACACACTCACAAACACTTACACACACACACAAACACTTAGACACACACACACACACTCACAAACACTTACACACACACATAACAGACACACAAAAACACACACACACACACACACACACACACAGCAGACTCTGGCACACAAGCTCAGAACAGTCGGATGGTCACATATCTACACTTTACACATATAATTAGAGCTTTAATCTGTTAGACATATATTCATATTAGTGTGTGTGTGTGTGTGTGTGTGTGTGTGATACGTACAGCACTCATGTCTTTCTTGCCCTTATGTGATGACGCCACAACAGCCAAATACTGAATCACCTTCTTAGTGTTCTCTGTTTTACCTGCACCAGATTCACCTCTATAAGACACACACACACACACACACACACACACACACACACACAGAGTGAGACTATAAATATCGTTGTTGGACAGAGCAAATTAACAGGATGTGTATGTTGTGTGTGTGTGTGTGTGTGTGTGTGTGTGTTTGTCCACTCACGTGCAGAGAATAGACTGGTCTTCCCGATCTGCAGAGAAACACACAAACAGTTTTTAGGTGTGGATTCATGGTGTGTGTTTGTGTGTGTGTGTGTGTGTGTGTGTCTGAAAGTGCGTGTATATGTGCAAATATAGCGTGTAGTGTGCTGCTCTGTATCAAATTCTGTAAACATACACTCAGAGTGAAGCTGGGCAGACATCTACACACACATCACACACACACACACACACTGCCAGTTCCTGCTTTCTTCCTAATTAGGGCACAAAACCTGAATCTGAGCACACTATATAAAGGTCTCTCTCTCTCACACACACACACAAACACTCACAAACACTCACACACACACACACACACACACACACACACACACACTTTAATGGAACAAAAGTCAAAAGTGTTAAAAAGAAAAATCACAGCAGAACATTTCACACCATACACTACACTGTTACACTAACTACACACTGAATACACACCGACTACACACCGACTACACACAGACTACACGCCGACTACACACAGACTACACGCCGCCTACACACTGACTCCAAACGGACTACACACCGACTACACACTAACTACACACCAACTACACACCGACTACACGCCAACTACACGCCGACTACACGCCGACTACACGCCGACTACACACAGCCTACACACCGACTACACACCGACTACACACTAACTACACACAGCCTACACACAGACTACACACTAACTACACACCGACTACACACAGACTACACACCGACTACACACAGCCTACACACAGCCTACACGCCGACTACACGCCGACTACACACTGACTACACACAGACTACACGCCGACTACACACAGCCTACACACCGATTACACACAGACTACACGCCGACTACACGCCGACTACACACAGACTACACGCCGACTACACGCCGACTACACACAGACTACACGCCGACTACACGCCGACTACACACCGACTACACACGGACTACACGCCGACTACACGCCTACTACACGCCGACTACACACTAACTACACACTGACTACACACCGACTACACACTGACTACACACCGACTACACACTGACTACACGCCGACTACACGCCGACTACACACAGCCTACACACCGACTACACACAGCCTACACACCGACTACACACAGCCTACACACAGCCTACACACCGACTACACACAGACTACACGCCGACTACACGCCGACTACACACAGCCTACACACTGACTACACACAGACTACACACAGACTACACACTAACTACACACCGACTACACACAGCCTACACACAGCCTACACACCGACTACACGCCGACTACACACAGACTACACGCCGACTACACACAGACTACATGCCGACTACACACGGACTACACGCCGACTACACACCGACTACACACAGCCTACACACCGACTACACACTAACTACACACTAACTACACACTGACTACACACCGACTACACACTAACTACACACCGACTACACACCGACTACACCACGACTACACGCCGACTACACACCGACTACACACTGACTACACACAGCCTACACACAGCCTACACACCGACTACACACCGACTACACACCGACTACACACCGACTACACACAGACTACACGCCGACTACACGCCGACTACACACAGACTACACGCCGACTACACGCGGACTACACGCCGACTACACACCGACTACACACCGACTACACACTAACTACACACCGACTACACACTAACTACACACCGACTACACACTAACTACACACCGACTACACACCGACTACACCACGACTACACACCGACTACACCACGACTACACGCCGACTACACCCAGACTACACGCCGACTACACGCCGACTACACACCGACTACACGCTAACTACAGAACAACTACATACTAATTACACACTGACTACCTATACAACTATCTATACAACATGCCCACTTTACATACACATGGACACATATACACAAACATACCCTCTTCACATACACATACACACATGGACATGGAGACACACTCGCACACACTTCACACATTCACATACTGACAGAGCCACTGACACCCTAAACAACCAACCCCCCCCAGGCAGCAAAAAAATTCTTGGCACACACACACACACACACACACACAGTGAGTTTCACACATCCAACTCTATACATTATACTATAGCTCTAACAGATAATATACATACATAATTAATACTGTACACCAAACACTGTATAATACACACTATGCAGGTACTAAACACTACACAGTAAATAGTTTACAGTACACACTACACACTATACACTGAGCACACAGAAGGCAGGGGAATCCCCAGGGATCACATGACACGATATCATCACGATACCCAGAAACCGAGCCGATCTGTATTGCAATTCTGTAATGATTGATTAGATTTTTTTTTTCAGATTCTGTTAAAAATCTAAACAAACTTGGCAAATAATTCGCTCCTACCAATAATTCGCTCTTCACACAGGACGCTGCGCTGTGTGAATACTTTAGAGAGCACCACCTGTAGGATTATAGATGAACTGCCTTGTGTTAGAAGCGAGTTATCTTTGGAGTTTGCGTTAGCCGTGAACAGAACAATGTGGACGGTTCAGAGCGACTCAGAAGTGATTAGTGCAGACACGGCGTGTTGTTTAAGCCGTTACATAACGTTATCAGGTGTGTGTTCTTACTGAAAGTGCTTCTGTCACTGGGTGTGAATGTGGGTTTCGTCAGACAGCTGCTCTCTCCTCAGTACTGCGGACCGTACAGACCTACTCTCACCCACGCCGAGACACACAGTTAACCACTGGACAACACCTGGGTCACGCCCACTCATACACTCGTGGAACGCCTCCTCGTCCAATCAAATTACTCACTGCAGTAAGTCACGTATCTGTACTTCACTGGAGGAGTTTTATTAGACAACACTTTTTACTTTTATTCCACTACATGCTACAACAAATACCTGTATTTTCTACTTCACTACATTTCTGCATGTTGTTGTGACACATAATCACTAGGGTTTAGTATTTGTAGTGGCAATATCCCCACCTGCTGACTATTATACATAATCGTGTGGTTTACTTTCCCTTTGTAAAACACTCAATCTTGTAGCAGGTGTTTAAAATCCAAAGCAGAGATTGTTTCAGGCAGCTATGAAACCATTAGGGAGAGAGAGGGAGAGACGGTTCTACACTTTTTTTATTTTGTATGTACAAAATAGACCTTCAAATTTACAAAAGTATTGAAAGTACTGAGAACTTTTGTGCACATGTAAATGAAGGACTACTTTTATCCTGAGGATCTCTAGCTTTACTTCGGTACAGAATGTGTGTACTTCGCCCAGCAACAGACACTACACAATAAATACTATATAATAAACATGACAAAATACTTACATTATACTGAACACTGTATAACACTGAATTATTTTAAAATACTACACAATACACACTATAAACTAAACAATACAGAGTAAATACTACACACTCTACATGTAACACGTTACACTAAACCCTACACACTATACTCTATACAAGAAACACTAAACCTTATATACTAAACAGATGCACTAAACACTACACACTACATATTATACATGAAACAATGTACGCTAAGCACCACCCAATATAACAATACACTACATACTTACCACTAAACACTAAACTTTACAGAATAAATAATATACACTAGACACTAATGCGCTAAGCGCTAGCAAAGCTAATGCTAATGGTGTGGAAGTGCACTCAGTGTTCTGTAAACACAGAAAACAACAAGTCTCTTAGCGAACAGAATGTGTGTGCATGTGTGCGTGTGTGTATGTGTGTGCATGTGTGCGTGTGTATGTGTGTGCATGTGTGCGTGTACTCTTTGAGTCAGCACTCTAACCACAGTGTGTGAATATCAGCACATTTCACACAGACACACAGACAGACACACTGTGCTGTTTGCGGTTTAACATGACAAGTCAGAATGAACGTGTGTGTGTGTGTGTGTGTGTGTGTGTGTGTGTGTGTGTGTTACCCTGCATCATGTTCCTGTAGGCATTGTCGGTGATGGAGTAGATGTGTGGAGGAACCTCATGACGTTTCTTGCCCTTGTACATGTCGATGATCTTCTCTGAGTAAATCGGCAACATTTTATACGGGTTCACCACGACACAGAAGAGACCAGAGTACGTCTACACACACACACACACACACACACACACACACACACACACACACACACACACACACAGAGTTATAACTCAGTGAGGTGTTAGATGTGTGTGTGTGTGTGTGTGTGTGTGTTGAGGTGTAACTTGTAAATTCATGTGTATTTACGTAGATGAGGCCGGAGAAGTATCTCTCGCGCAGGTTGTGCAGCACGGACGCCTCGTTCAGGCAGGTGAGCTCGGCCATGTCCTCCACCTTACTGAACTTGGGCGGGTTCATCTTCTGGACGTCGTCTTTGTTGACAGTGATCTTCTTGCCGTTGTCCACCAGCTCCACCAGCACCTCGTCCCCCTTCTCCTCCTTCGTGCTGGCCGCCTCGAAGCCATGTTTCTCCGATGGAATCCACACCAGCTTCTTGGCGGCCCAGTCGGCCTGAGCCACCGGGCTGTTGAACCAGTCTTTATCAGCGGAGAGGAACTTCTCTTCCTCGCTCAGGGTCTTCTTACTCATCCTGCCGTTGGGTCGGGACAGCTGTGCAGACACAACACACACTTTAGTACTGTGTATACATCATCTCTCTCTCACGCACACACACACAGCTCTATCCAGGCTGCGCACCCTTGACCATCACACCCATATCCGGTCCTTCACCAAACTCGAGTGTTCTGCACAGACGCACCAGACCAGACGCAGCTCAA
>JAQQZT010000037.1:37138457-37140957 GCA_030068275.1 Clarias platycephalus | reverse complement strand
ACAGGCAGCAGTGCTGAGATTTTAACTCACAGCCTCCTGGTGTTTCAGGTCCTTCACCACTGAGCAAACGCTGAAAATAACACCTTTAAAAAAAGCCTAAAGTGCACTTGTTTATACTCTTAATCCTGAGTCATAAATCTATTTAAAGAATCTCATTTGCATATTAATAATGAATATTCATGCCGCAGTACACCTGCTTAATTTAAAGCGCCGGTGTAATCTCCGTCCACCTGCTGGCGAGTCGTAAAAGTGTTTGTGTGTGAAATTGTACCGAGTTAGCAGGAGCTAGCGTGACTACGCTAACACCGGACTGAGCAGCAGGTGCTCTCCACCTCAGGTAACACTCGACTCCCCAATTCCACACTAATTAGATCTGTCTCAGTAAATAAATCCACATGTTGGACTCGGACACTTCCTCAGTCCGAGGGTACGGAGAGACGTGTGACGTGTGACATACACGCAGTCGTTTCCCACACACCTGCAGGAGGAAGTGAGAGTGCTGGACTTGTCTCTTCGTGTCTCTAAAGCTGTACAAAGACGTCAGGACAAAACGCAGTGCTCAGGAGGAAGAGCAGAGGGCGCTGGTGTGGGTGTGTGCTGAGCGCAGAGTACACAGAGTTCCTCAGTGATTAGTGTGTTATTTAATCTCTCTCCTAGTTACTAGCTTTAGAAGCTATACAGAGATAATACGGGTTATTAGCTACACAGACCACGCCCACTAGAGACAAACTGAAGACAATCCTAATAATTGCTCCAGGTGTTTAGACTGTAAGTCTACTAAAATATTTGAAGTCGCCAGACGGACAGGTGAGAGGATATACTGACCTAGGCGGTGACATCAAACACACCACACTGCACTGCATGTGCGCGTGTGTGTGTCTGTGGTCAAATATCTGAGAACTGAAGGGTGTAAGTTCTTTTACTTCCTGCCTGATTCTCGGTTCTGTTTCTCAGCGCGCTGATGGTGAAGTGACCCGACGGCGAGTTTAACGTTTAACCTGCAGGAGCTGTTCAGCTGATCTCAGACTAAATCAGAGTCGCTACTGAAGCAGAAACCATCGTTACAGACCTGTGTGCTGCAGCGCATGACTCTGTGTGTGTGTGCACTGTTTACCACATCATTCAACAGAAAGCAGCGTTGTGTTACCATATTAGGAGAACAGGAAACTCTTCGGTTAGTTACACTCGATCATTTCATCTGTCACACAATGAGCGTTTCCTCCAGCGTTTCCCCAAAACCCTAACTTTAACAGTTTAATACTGGGAACTCTCTCTCTCTTTCTCTCTCACACATACACACACACACACACACACACACACACACACACACAATGTAGCATTATCATATAAATTATCATAATTTTACCAGGATACACAATGCCATGGAATGTAATGAAAATACATTTTTATTAAAGAAACAACAAAAACTGTAAACCAGGAAACTGACACTGATCACACATTTTAGAGTGTGTGTCTGTGTGCTTGAGGGTGTTTATGTGACACACACATACAAATTGTACTGCACATATTAATCCATAAACAAATACTTTGCATTCAATTCCTCACCAGATTTGTGTGTTTGTGAGAGAGAAAGAGAAATTAATCAGTTTCATGAACACACTGAACACCGAGTGTAAATCAATCACTTCACTTTCACTGCATTACAGCTATAAGACGAAAAGTAAAATGCATTGGTGTGTGTGCCTACAGATGTTGGATGTGTGAGTGTGTGTACTTACAGATGTTGGATGTGTGAGTGTGTGTACTTACAGATGTTGGATGAAGGTGTTGAGTGATGGAGAAGCTTCACACAGCTGTAATTTGGAGACTCTGAGCGAGAAACTCCGGCAGAGAGCGGTCCAAATTACAGCAAATATCAATGTGCACTTCATTTAAACTAACAGGGAGGAGGGGCTAAGGGGCGGGGTTACAGCCAAGGAGGTCATGACTGCGCGCAAAGTGGGCCGGAGGAAGTGAGAAGCAGCTCCTGACCTCAAACTCTCATTGAGACACTGTTAAATACCCCAAATCTAATACCCCACAAGTAATACCTTTGATCTAATACCCCTGACCTAATACCGCCGATCTAACACCTCTGACCTAATACCCCTAATCTAATATCCCAAATATAATACCCCGATCTAATACCCAAAATCTAATACCCCTGATTTAATACCTAAAATCTAATACCCCGATCTAATGTTCCCGATCTAATACCCCAATCTAATACACTGAATCTAATACCCCAATCTAATACACTGAATCTAATAACCCCATCTAATACACTGAATCTAATAACCCCATCTAATACCCCAATCTAATACCCCCGATATAATACCCCTGACCTAATACCCAAAATCTAATACCTCGATCTAATATTCCCAATCTAATACCTCTAATCTAATAATTTTTTGTCTTTCGGCTGTTCCCTTTCAGGGGTCGCCACAGCGAATCATCTGCCTCCATCTAACCCGATCCTCTGCATCCTCTTCTCTCACAC
>JAQQZT010000037.1:36970137-36982141 GCA_030068275.1 Clarias platycephalus | reverse complement strand
TGAGAGGACGAGGGGAGGAGAGGATGAGGGGAGGAGTGGACGAGTGGAGGAGAGGACGAGTGGAGGAGTGGACGAGGGGAGGAGTGGACGAGGGGAGGAGTGGACGAGGGGAGGAGAGGACGAGGGGAGGAGTGGACGAGGGGAGGAGTGGACGAGGGGAGGAGTGGACGAGGGGAGGAGAGGACGATGGGAGGAGTGGACGAGGGGAGGAGTGGACGAGGGGAGGAGTGGATGAGGGGAGGAGTGGACGAGGGGAGGAGAGGATGAGGGGAGGAGTGGACGAGGGGAGGAGTGGATGAGGGGAGGAGTGGACGAGGGGAGGAGTGGACGAGGGGAGGAGTGGACGAGGGGAGGAGAGGATGAGGGGAATGAGAGGATCACAGCTGTTCTCCCGTCTCTCTGCCTGACTCAGGTGTGTGAGCGTGTGTAGACACGCCTCTGGCATTTTATCAGTCCTCCATCTCGGAGACGGAGAAACTCGACACCCCCGGAGACGCCGAGTCTCTCCTCCTCCTCCTCCCCCGCCCCCCTCCTCCTCTGCTGTCTCGTTAGGATTTTACCCTATAAGGGAACAAACACACCAGAACTGTTTTTCCGGCTCACTTCCTCCATCGAGCTCCTCTCAGTATTAAACACGTTGATGACCTTTGACACTGACATACACTCACACTAAACATCCTAAAGCGTCAGAAACTGATCCACTGGGCTGTGTCCATGGGCTGATATGAAGCTAGTGCTGTAATTTTGGATAGGGGTTTCCAGCACCTGGGGGACACTCGATCACTTTAGGGAACATTTATTCTGGGTGAATCAAACTTGGAAATGATTCCGTAGTTCCTGAGAGCCGCTAGATTAGTTTTAGCTGGAGACTCCCAGGCTGGTACTGGAGGAGAACCGATAATCAGACTTAATAATCTGAACCAGAAACGTGTACAAAATCCATCAGGTGGTGTGTGAGCAGTGGGCGGAGCCTCTGGGCCTTACCTCTTACCTGTCCTATAGATAGCCTTATTTATTTCATCTTTTCCCTTTTAAGCAGTCAAAATTAACTTCTAATGGCCTGTTTAATAATTACAGCAAGAAACCCCCGCACACGTCCGCTTTGTGTCCGGTGTAATGAATCACTCGCACCCTCGGGCACACACAACCGGAGGAAATAAACCACGTTTACTCAGAAATTAATCAGCACAGAGCGTCTCTTCTGCAGTGGATCACACCATATAGAGAATCTACCGAAGATCACATGAAGATTCACAGTAGATCAATAAAATGTATGTTTTATTAAAACTAAAATGTTCTTATAAGAAGTCAGTTTGAAGTGAGATGGAGAAAAACTAATTATAAAATTAAAAACAGCTGGAGTGTTGAAATTGGTAAAAGAAAAAAATCTACTTATTGTAAAATCACTGCAGGACTACAGGTACAGACATATCACTGCATTCCTGTCTATGTCTTGCACACACACACACACACACACACACACACACACACACACACACGTTCTCTTCACTTTCTCTGAGCTGATAGTGAACACTGATTGCAAAACACCAGATTTAAGTAAATACCTATGTACAGACAGGTTTATATAACACACACACACACACACACACACACACACACAACTGAACAGTGAAATCTGTAGACTTAACAGTTTGCATGAGTGTGTGTCCTGCATTAACCTTTAGTTTTTCGTCTCAATACTTTTTTAAAAAGGTGGTTTGATAAATCGCATAAACTCACCTAAATATCACAAACTCAACAACAAATGTGTACTTTATTGTTTTTCTCCACCACACTGTGTAAAGTGTATCACCACTGATGTGGGCATTAAGCCCCGCCCACTCCCTCAATTACATCACAAGACTGCAATGCTGATACACTGTACTGTACATGACAGTGTGTGTTTGTGTTTAGTTTATCAGACAAAACATCTGTTTCCTTTATAAACCTAAAAAAAAAAATCATGAACTGGAAA
This sequence comes from Clarias platycephalus, assembly GCA_030068275.1. Classification (NCBI taxonomy): domain Eukaryota; kingdom Metazoa; phylum Chordata; class Actinopteri; order Siluriformes; family Clariidae; genus Clarias; species Clarias platycephalus. Next base: position 36,980,166 of record JAQQZT010000037.1, on the reverse strand, counting down.
AACGGACTAAAACATAAGTTATTTTTAAACCTGTTTTACAATTTAACATAAAAAGAATTAAATGAAATTTAAAAAATGGGATAAAATAAAATGAAAATATTGATGATACTTTTTTTTAATAACGCTGTTCACCTCTAGTATATTGTCATAAATATGTAAATTATTGTAAATTATGTATCATGTTACTTGGTACAATCCAAATTCCGGAAAAGTAGGGACGTTCTTTTTAAAATTTGAATAAAATGAAAACTAAAAGACTTTCAAATTACATGACCTATTATTTTATGAGCTCATTTCTAATCAGGCATCAAGCCTGTTACAGGTCTCAAAATAGTTGGTACGGGCGTGTTTACCATCGTGTAACATCTCCTCTTCTTTTCAAAACAGTTTGGAGATGTCTGGGCATTGAGGTTATGAGTTTCTGGAGTTTCTGGTGTTGGAATTTGGTCCTATTCTTGCCTGATATAGGTTTCAGCTGCTGAAGAGCTTGTGGTCGTCTTTTACATTTTTTTCGTTTAATGACACGCCAAATGTTCTCTATAGGTGAAAGATCTGGACTACAGGCCGATTCAGCATCTGAACTCTTCTAATACGAAGCCATGCTGTTGTAATAGCTGCAGTATGAGGTTTTTCATTGTCCTGCTGAAATACACAAGCCCTTCCCTCACCCTTTCAGCATTCATATTGCCTTCCAAAACATGCAAGCTGCCCATACACTCATGCCACCCCTCCCCCCAAAAGCCCAGAGAACACGGTGTGAGTGATTTCCAACGACCAATGTCCAGTGTGAACTTTCTCATATGACTTTCTTATATAACATGTTCACATATGGCTTCTTTTTTGCATGCAAGAGCTTTAGATGGCATCTGCAGATGGCACAGCGGATTGTGTTTACCGACAGTGATTTCTGGAAGTATTCCTGGGCCCATTTAGTAATGTCAGTGACACAATGATGTCGATGATGGATGCAGGTTCGTTTGAGGGCCCGAAGACCACGGGTATCCAACAAAGGTCTTCATCCTTGTCCCTTACACACAGAGATGTCTCCAATTTCTCTGAATCTTTTGATGATGTTACACACTGTAGATGATGAGATTTGCAAAGCCTTTGCAATTTGACATTAAGGAACGTTGTTTTTAAACTACTACACATTCTTTTTATGCATTCTTTCACAGATTGGAGAGTCTCTGCACATCTTTACTTCTGAGAGACTCTGCTTCTCTAAGACATCCCTTATATAGCTAATCATGCTACAGACATGATGCTAATATGTTCTCCCAGCTCAGTCTTTTCAAAATGTTTTGCTTGTTCAGCCGTTTGTCGCCCCTGTGCCAACTCTTTTGAGATGTGTAGCAAGCATCAAATTTGAAATGAGCTCATTCAGTGGATAACAGTGTTAATTTCCTCAGTTTAAACATTTCTTATGTTCTATTGTGAATAAAATATTGCCGCATGTGATTTCAAAATCTTTTAGTTTGTATTTTATTTAAAATTTAAAACCTTTTCTGGAATTCGTGTTGTAATTGCTTCAGAACTTTTTTCCATAATGAGTTATATCCGGCTCAGTACAGGGTGACATTTATTTCTCCTGATGTGAAGTGATATCTATATGATGTATTGATGTGATGTCATGTAGCAGGAACTGGTTTATGCTGGATCTGTGGAGTTTATGGAGTTGAGATGTTTCTCTAAAGCTGTGCGATGTTAAAATCTGCCTCTGGAATCCGAACCTGAATTCATTAACCCGCAGGTAAAGACAGCAGCCAATCAGATTCGCAGATCCACGGCAGTGGCGAGAACACGTGGGCGTGGCCAGGTGTTATTAAGCCCCGCCCATGAGCGGTGAGGGGAGACAGAGAGGAAGTGAAGGGGAACTACTGCTTAACTTCAGCTCTCACACACACACAGAGAGTTTGGAGAGAAGAGACACTGAACACACACGTAGAGGTGAGTTTATTACACACACACACCTTTTAAAAACTTTGTGTTAAATCTTAATCTTATTGTGTTTATTGATAAGTTTATAACTGTAAAGTTATATAGTTCATAAGTAGCAGTGTGTCTCTTGTTCAATGTTATGACTGTGTGTGTGTGTGTGTGTGTGTGTGGGCGCGCGAAGTTATAAATGTAATCAGTTATTAAACACACACACCTGAGATCATTGATTAGTGCGCGCGCCCGGCTGTTTAATTGGATGCCCCGTAAGGGGTGTGTGTGTGTGTGTGTGTGTGTGTGTTTAATATGAGCTAAAGCCTCAGTGTGTGTGTGTGTGTGTGTGTGTGTTTAATATGAGCTAAAGCCTCAGTGTGTGTGTGTGTGTGTATTCGGTGTTGATGCAGCGCTCTGTGTGTTCTGCGCATGCGCGCGTTTCTCCCCGTAATTAGGATTGTTGTGTGTTTTTGTCGTGTGTGTGTGTGTGTGTGTGTCACCTGCGGTCTGTAATCAGCTCTGTTTAGACTGAGAGATGTGCAGTGGGCGGAGCTAACCCGCAGCGCGTGCAGACAGGTATATGCTAATCAGATGACGTAACGAGTCACTGTTTTATAATGATCTTCATAAGTAGAGTCGGTTGGTGATGGACGGTCAAACACAGACGTGTGTTTTTAATAAAAAAAAACACAGAATGTTGAAATGATAAAACTAATATATGAGATTCAGTTGTAAAAACTTGAATTATAAAGTTAACAGAACAAAAGATGCAGAGAATAAACAAACTAGACAAAGAATGTGTTGTTGTTGTTGTTGTCTCGGCTGGGGGGTCTGGGCCCTGTGGGGAATCGAACATCTAAATTAATCATCTATAGAATAAACCAGCAAATAGATAAGAGATTTTAGTGTAAAAGAGATTTAGTAATATTTTAGATTTAACAAGGTCAAGTGTGTGTGTGTGTGTGTGTGTGAGGGAGAGATTTGAGTAAACGGTGTGTAAGTGAGAAACGGGCTGTAAAACGCTGAGGGTCTGATTGGTGTTAAACCTGTAAGCAGTAATGAGTTCAGTTTTTATGAACCCGTGTAACTTCTGTTCATGCAGTGACGTAAATCTGCACTAATCACTGTTCTGTGTTTAAAAGCTCATTTAAAGTCCCTGAGTGTGACAATGTGGAGAGGACACACCCCGAGATTGAGCTCCCTCAGGATACACATTCAAAACACACACACACACACACACACACACAGTGCGTGTCTGAACACGGCCATGCCTTAAAGTCAGACTTTTCCTCTTTCGCTCATTGGCAGTTTAACCCTGTGTGTCCTGTTCAACTCGAACCCGGATCTCTCTGGACCGAACCCGTCTCCCGTCCTCACCTCATCATTTAAGTAGCTTTGTGTAAAGAAATGTTTTCACTTCAACTGAAAAACAATATAAAAAGTGTTTCCTTCATCTTTTCCTGTTCCCTACGCTGGAGAACTGCGCCCCCTGTGCAGTGTTCAACTCTAAATGTTTCTCTCTCTCACACACACACACACACACACTAACTAGCTGAAAGTAGAGCACTTGCAGGATGCTAATCTGAGTTTGCAGGGTTTGCTACCTGGGTACTTTGTAGAAATTTGGCCAAGATGGGAGAATAAAATGTTTATAAAATGCTAATCTTAGCATGCTAGCCTAGCTGTTAGGATCACATTTGTTAAGATGTCCAGCTAGTGTTTTGAGAGTAAAGTGCTAATCTTAGCATGCTAATGGAGTTTGTTAATCAAGCAAGTTAGCCATACTAGCTAGTCATGAAGTAGCATTATTCTCATGTTTATGATTTGGCTACATGCTAATGCTAACATGACTTTATAGGCTACTGTTTTGTGCTTTTTGTGATGAAGCTAAATCACAGGAAGTTTGAAACAGTTATGTACACACACACACACACACACACGCACATACACACACACACAGTGCAATCGTGTGGGACATCTGTTTAAATGCCATGAAGCAACTTCCTGTTTTTTTTTTTTTTTTTTTTTTTTAAACTTAGTTACTCCTGTCACAAACGCGAATTCATTGTGTTCCTCTGTCACAATCGCTTACAAACACACTCTTGCGTGCGCGCACACTGTTCCAGCACATTACCCATCATGCCTTGTGGTCAGATGTGTAATGAACACACAAACCTCTAATCTTTATTATTAGCTAACAGACTAGTTAGCGGTATCTTTTCGTTAGCAACTCTTGCGCATCAAACAGCAGAAAAAGGCTTCAAGCTTGTTGATGAGAAACGGTGAGGAAATAATTTATAAAAATATTTTAAGACTTGGTTATGTTTAATGTATTTTTTAATATAAATACTTTGTTAAACTTGAGTGGAGATGAACTTACTGAAAACGTACACGTCTCTTGGGAATGTTTATAATCTTAATTTTCTATGTAAAACTCTGCGGTGTGTGTCCGGGCGCGGTCTACAATTAATAGGGGGGTTTTGTTTGCGCCCCCCCCCCCCTCTCTTTCTGTCTGGACTTGCTCTGGAATGTTCCACCTGAGAGTAAATACTTTATGGTCTCTCGCTCGTGTGAGTGTGACGTGGTGCGTAGCTTCGGCGGGGGGAGGAGGGGGGGGGCGGGCTGTGATCTGTGATGGTAACCATATAGAATTTGGCTGACGGTTATGGTCGTGTCCCAAATCCGCTGTCCTGCAGCGTCTACATGCCACAGGGTTCAGGGTCACCCAGACGTGGTGCTGCACTGTGACACGTGATGTAACTTGGAGGCGTGGCCGTGGTCCCTGTCCGTTATGTGTTGCACATACATGTGTGTTTAATCGTGTCCCCAGGCAAAACTCTGTACAGGATAAATGTTAAACAATTTAAAGATGGATTTGTTTAATGCTTTTGTGAGCTTGCCTTTTAGCTTAGCTAGCTCATTGCTAATAGCGTGTCACAGCAGAAGGAGGATTGACTCAGGTTAGCCTGTGTGACACGAAGGAACTAAAGCTTTTCAAACACTGTTTGTTACTCGGTCCTAAACTGAACATGTCTGAGACGGTAAACTCTTTAGTAGAAAACTGAGGATTAGCGTAACGTGGACGCGACAGGACTGGAGTCAGCCCCGGTCACGTGAGGGCGTTTGCATTGTGCACCTCACCAGCAGGTGGTTTAGGACGTAGCCGTGGCTAGCTCGTGAACGTTGGTGTCGTGAGAACAGAAGTAAGACTGGGCGCTCCTGACTGTCTCGTTCTCTCCTGGTGTCTCCAGCCATCATGTCTGACGCAGAGCGCTTCCTGTATGGAGACCGCAGCGCCATCACCGACCCCCTGGCTCAGGCCGACTGGGCCTCCAAGAAGCTGGTGTGGGTTCCGTCCGAGAAGCTGGGGTACGAGTCGGGCTCGGTGAAGGAGGAGAAGGGAGACGAGTGCGTCGTGGAGCTCACCGACTCCGCCAAGAAGATCAAAGTGAACAAGGACGACCTCCAGAAGATGAACCCGCCCAAGTTCAACAAGGTGGAGGACATGGCCGAGCTCACCTGCCTGAACGAGGCGTCGGTGCTCCACAACCTCAAAGAGAGATACTACTCCGGCCTCATCTACGTAAATACACCGCTCACCACACACACACACACACACACACACACACACACACACACACACACACACAAATACATGCACATTTACATATACTTGCACTCACACACACTTGGACTGAGTGTTAGAGAGTGAGAGTGCTGTGTGTGTGTGTGTGTAGACGTACTCAGGGCTGTTCTGTGTGGTCATCAACCCATATAAAAACCTGCCCATCTACTCGGAGGAGATCGTCAACATGTACAAGGGGAAGAAGAGACACGAGATGCCGCCGCACATCTACGCCATCACAGACACCGCGTACCGGAGCATGATGCAGGGTAAAGTGCACACACACTGCACACTCCCAAGTAAACAGCTGTTGGTCTCGAGCAGGACACCGACACACACAGTTCCACATCGGCATCAGTTTATCGCCATGACAACGGCAAATTTATATTTACAGCATTCTGTGATGTTCCTTGTTTACAGTTTGCTTTGAGCTCATACAGACGAGTACAGTGAAATTGATTACTAGTAGTAAACACTGTCTCTTGTTCGTCTCTCCTTCCTGTAGATCGTGAGGATCAGTCCATCCTGTGCACGTGAGCGGCGCTGCTTCTTGGATTTAATCATTAAATGTTTAAATGGTTTGATGTGAACTGACACAATACAAACACATGATCAGCTCGCGTGTTTATTTATTGTCTTGTCCTTTTCTCAGAGGCGAGTCTGGAGCTGGAAAAACTGAAAACACAAAGAAAGTGATCCAGTATCTGGCGTACGTCGCCTCGTCCACCAAAACCAAAAAAGACCAAGTGAGTGCTGCTGCAAGAGTGACGTTTCAGTTCATCCCCTGTTTTGTTGTGTTCAGAGTTCATTGATTATTTATTTTTTTTCCCCCCTCTCTCTCCCTCCAGAGCAGCGGCAGCAGTTTTTCACATGTAAGCTTCCCTTCTTCTCTCGTCCATATTTCTACCCCTTCATCCTTCAGATAATTTTTCAGCCATTTTATCTTGTCCACTAGGGGGAGCTGGAGAAGCAGCTGCTGCAGGCTAATCCCATCCTGGAGGCGTTCGGGAACGCCAAGACGGTGAAAAACGACAACTCGTCCCGCTTCGTAAGAGTCGCACAACACTTTATTCTCAGTGAGATTCGGGGATTAGAGCAAAAAACCTGCAGATCAGAAGCTGGGTGAAGATTAGTCATGTTTAGTGACACTCGATGGCAGTGTCAACACACACACACACACACACACCACGTTCCTAGCCCCTGGTGTAGTGTTGAGGCAGTCCTGAGTGGATGATTACTGTTCCTGCGCGTCACAGTGACGGTGTTTAAGGTTCTGTTATTAGTCACGTCTACTTTACAGCCCAGTGTTGTGATTTTCTTCTTCACACACCTCAGTTAGGAGGCTGGGCTCGGGGTGCAGGTTCAGACAGGATACAGCGCCCCCTAGAGCAGAGAGGGTTGACTGTTTGACCCAACACTCTACATTAAACACTCGGTTCCACTCGGCACCGCAGCGTTCACCTCACACCTGCGGTAGACTTGCTGAGGACATTCTTCCTGATTTGGAGCATCATGGGGACATGTCTCTGTCTGGCTCTGCGTCTCATGTGTTTAACGCGTCTCTCCACAGGGGAAGTTCATCAGGATTAACTTTGACGTGAACGGCTACATCGTCGGAGCGAACATCGAGACCTGTATCCTCCTCACACATGCACATTAACACCAGAAATGTGGAGAGGCTCTGTGTGTGTGTGTCTCTCTCTCTCTCTCTCTCTCTCTCTCTCTCTCTCTCTCTCTCTCTCTCTCTGTGTGTTGTGTGTCCTTGACTTGTTAATCAGACCTGTTGGAGAAGTCGCGCGCTATCAGACAGGCTAAAGAAGAGCGCGCCTTCCACATCTTCTACTACCTGCTGTCAGGAGCTGGAGACAAACGCCGCTGTAACCCTCTCTCATTTCTCTAATGCTTGTCTGTTCTTCTGCTTAGATCAGACGTCTGTAAAGCTGTTTGTCTGCTTCAGTTTAACTCCTTTTAAACCTTAGATTCGACACCGTTTCACTCTGCACACATTCAGGACATTAATCCGGACTCTTGTACTTCAGACCCACATTAGTCCGGTGATCTGATCCCTTTTTAATGACACTTAGCTGTAGATTGGACCTGATTTTCTGTTTGCACACATTACGTCAGACGATTAACTGGCTGCTTTGACCCTCAGTAGACTGTAAGACCGCTTCACACTCCTGTAGGTCTTCTCAGGAGTTCTAAAGAATTGTTCTTCAGACATTTAATCTGTATTTCTTTAGTTCCTGTTCCAAAGGTGAACTTCATGAATCTGAGTGTCTGTCTGTTCCCCCTCCCCCGTTAGCGGAGTTGTGTCTGGAGGATTTTGGGAAGTATCGCTTCCTGTCCAACGGAAAGGTGACGATTGCAGGACAGCAGGACAAAGACCTTTACAGTGAGACTATGGACGCCTTCAGGATAATGAGCATCCCTGAGGACGAGCAGACGGGTGTGTGTGTGTCACACACACATTTATGTAGTGGATGTGTGAGTATGTGGAGGTGAAGCTGAGCGAGATGTGTGTCTGTGTCTCTCTCAGGTATGCTGAAGGTGGTGTCTGCAGTTCTTCATTTGGGAAACATCATGTTTAAGAAGGAGCGCAACTCTGACCAGGCCTCCATGCCGGATGACACGGGTAACACACACACACACACACCCTCCTCCCACGGTTCACGTGTCATTGCGTCAGATTACTGACCCACGTCTCCACTTTGTCTCTCAGCTGCACAGAAAGTCTGCCACCTGCTGGGCATGAACGTGACTGACTTTGTGCGTGCCATCCTCTCTCCGCGGATCAAAGTGGGCCGTGATTTCGTTCAGAAAGCGCAGACGCAGGAACAGGCGGAGTTCGCGGTGGAAGCTTTAGCCAAAGCCATGTACGAGCGTCTCTTCCGCTGGCTCGTGATTCGCATTAATAAAGCTCTGGACAAAACCAAACGCCAGGGGGCGTCGTTCATCGGCATCCTGGACATCGCCGGCTTCGAGATCTTCGAGGTAACGGTGTTCCTGTACCGTGCGCCTCGTTCAGCGTGCTGATGCGTAACCTTCTTATTTTCAGTCTAAACAGCCTCCTACACCACGATGTCGTTATTTATACCATCAGATGCAGGAATGAATGTAACGTGCACACACACACACTCACACTCTCTCTCTCTGTAGTTAAACTCGTTTGAGCAGCTGTGTATTAATTACACTAACGAGAAGCTGCAGCAGCTCTTCAACCACACCATGTTCATCCTGGAGCAGGAGGAGTATCAGCGCGAGGGCATCGAGTGGAGCTTCATCGACTTCGGGCTCGACCTGCAGCCCTGCATCGACCTCATCGAGAGGCCCGTGAGTACAGGACCAGGACTTTATGTCCATGGCGAACTGATGTGCTGAACTCTGAGGGTTTGTGACACTTTATATGACGATATTTCTGACTTCTGTTCTTCAGACCGGTCCTCCAGGGATCCTGGCGCTGCTGGACGAGGAGTGCTGGTTCCCCAAAGCCACAGATAAGACGTTTGTGGACAAGCTGGTGCAGGAGCAGGGGAACCATCCCAAATTCCAGAGACCAAAGAAGCTGAAGGACGACTCTGACTTCTGTATCATCCACTACGCTGGCAAGGTGAAGATGGAGGGATTGAGATTGGTGTGTGTGTGTGTAGGAGTGAAGTGGTGACTGGATAGATGGTTCACCTCTCTCTCTCTCTCTCTCTCTCTTTCAGGTGGACTATAAGGCAGTGGAGTGGCTGATGAAGAACATGGATCCTCTGAATGATAACGTAACGACGATGCTCAATCAGTCCTCAGACAAGTTTGTGTCTGAACTCTGGCAGGACGGTGAGACTGATTTACTTCCTGTGTTTCTGTTTAACGCTTCACTCTGGTTTAACGTCCCTCACATTGCTGCATGAGTGAAGGAGTCGCGTGTCAAGTCAAGCTCACCCGTCCTTCCTTCTCGTCCTCTCAGTGGACCGGATCGTGGGCCTGGATAAAGTTGCCGGCATGGCGGACTCGGCACACGGGGCGTTTAAAACCCGTAAGGGAATGTTCCGGACGGTGGGCCAGCTTTATAAAGAGCAGCTCTCCAACCTGATGACCACGCTGAGGAACACCAACCCCAACTTCGTCCGCTGCATCATCCCCAACCACGAGAAGAAGGTACGAGGCTCCTAACGCGGCAAATAAGAAAAAATAGTGAACTAGGGTTGCCAGATTTCACTCATCTTTTGTAGAAATTGTGCAAAAGAAATTTAAGATGGTTTTAATCATTTTAAATTCTAAACAATTAGTAGTTTGAGTTCATGCTCAGATCTTTAGTGTTTGGAATATCTGACACCCCCCCCCCCCCCCCTCCCTCTTGCTCACTCAGGCGGGGAAACTGGAGCCTCACCTGGTCCTGGATCAGCTGAAGTGTAACGGTGTTCTGGAGGGAATCCGGATCTGCAGACAGGGCTTCCCCAACCGCATCATCTTCCAGGAGTTCAGAC
>JAQQZT010000037.1:36878758-36895394 GCA_030068275.1 Clarias platycephalus | reverse complement strand
ACACACACACACACACACACACACACACACACACACACACACACACACACACACACACACACACACACTGACCTGAAATAAAAGATACAGATCATAACTCAGTTGCAGGATCAACAGTTTCTCTATCCATTTATTTATCATTAATGTAGAAACAACCTAAACAGATAAACACAAACAATACTATAGAGAGAGAGAGAGAGAGAGAGAGAGAGAAACCTAGAGAGATAAATAACAGACAGACAGACAGACAGACAGACAGACAGGTTTTCCTGTAGGTTTAGACAGTGATATAACTCGATGATGATGATGATGATGAAGGGTTTTCAGTACACTCAGGAGAGCGGAGGAGGTTTAAGGGGACAGACAGGGGACTCAGTGTTAATGTATGGAGTGGAACATTCCTTTACTCCTGCATCATGTCTGAACACACACACACACACACACAGGGATACTCACGTGCACAGGATGGACTGGTCCTCACGATCTGTGTGAGAGAGAGAGAGAGAGAGAGAGAGAGGGGGGGGGGGGGGGGGGACTGTTAGAATTTTAATAGAGATGAGATTCATAACGGAAGCGGTTTTTCCCACCTCGTTTGTCCACCACACTGACACACACATCGGTTCTTTTAAATATACACTGTTTTACATTTCTAAGAGAGACGAAGCGGTCGGTCGATCGGTCAGTGATCAGAGTCGTCGGTGTTCAGTGTGATCGGACCATCCGGATATAAACCTTTCTGTACAGAGCGCAGAAGCTTCAGAGTGACACAACACACACATTGTCATGTGGTTACATCATCAAAAACCACACGTGTTAAAAGCCTCCAATCCGCCTTTTTTCCCCGAACACAGTAAGAGAATTAATCTCAGACACGCTCATTACACACACTTACACACGTCTCAACACTGCCAGCACTAATTACTCTGAAATCGTGTGTGTGTGTTAGAAGCTGCACGTGCTCACACTCGCTCAACCTGCACAATTACTGTTGAGTTTTAAGACTTTAGAGGCGTTTGAGGAGGTAAAACATCAGCGTTTCTTTATAATCCCGCAGGTGAACCATTAACACGTTCTCATCCCGTGTGGTCCGAGTCATTTATTTATTATTAGATTTAAGTTTGTTTGGAGATATTTATGGCGGAGATACACGCTGCTCAGTTAAATGTTTGTATTTGAAGTTGGTTTGTAGAGTTTAAATGTTGCGATGGGCTCTTTAGTGAGAAAACTAATGATATAACGAACGAGTTACATTTAATTACTCGCGACTGATTAACAAAGCAGATTATTTTAAATGAACATGTTTGTATTTGAGGGGTAAAATGGTGTAGTTCCTCCATCATCCTACATCATCTAAACTAATTAGCCATTGTCCTTGCGTCCTTGTGTGGGAGGAGACAATCATTTGTCAAGTTTAACTACAACTGTAAGAAAATCTAATCTGTACATTAATATAATAATAATAATAAAGTGTGAGAATGTTACATCGCGGCCCCTCTGGACTGACGAGATTTTGAGTTGCACAGTCCCTGGTCGTGTCCCTAAACACCACACACACACACACACCACGGTCTGATATCACTCAGTACAGCTGTGCCTCACACTGACCTCTGACCCCTGACTGACCCTCACCTTCACATACAGGAACACACTCAGCACTCAATCTCCATGCAGGCTTCCTGCGAAGACCTGAGGAGGAGACCGGACACACACACACACACACACACACACAGACACAGACACAGACACAGACACAGACACACACACACACACACACACACTCCTAACCACAAAAATCTGTGTGTGGGTGTGTGTGTGTCAATCAGCGTGGTGATTACTCTGACAGAAGTGCACACCTCAGTAAGCAGCTCTCAGCACACACACACACACACACACACACCAGTAGAGCAGCTACACAAATACCAGCACACCGCTTCCTGAGAGAGACAGAGATAATAGATGAGAGACAAATGTGAGACACAGACACGGGGACAGAGACAGACAGAGACCCCACTGACCATTTGTGATGGTACAAGTGGAATAAAACACCAGGAAATGTGCTGTGACAACAGGAACTCAGCTCCACAAGTTACTCTCAGTATTTTACTGCAACACACACACACACACACACACACACACACTGCTGTTCCTCCTCCATCACTTCTCCCACACTTCAGAAGAACAGAGCACTGTGTGTGTGTGTGTGTGTGTGTGTGTGTGTGTGTGTGTGTGTGTGTGTGAGATGTTCTCAGACTCTGGGATCGTGAAGAATGAGGTCTGGTGTTTCTCCAGCTTTAGATAAGAGAGAAACGCAAAGTCCCCCTGACCCGCCTCTGAGCTCCAGGCCTGCAGAGTGATAATGTGTAGAGAGACAGAGAGAGAGAGAGAGAGAGAGAGGGATAACGCTGACGATACACAGTGAGGATGAGGATGATGATGATGATGATGATGATGAGGAGATGACACACTGCAGAAGGATTTGATTTTAATGGTTTTAAAAACTGATATTTTGGATCCTCAGTGTGACTCCTGATCTGTTCTTCTCCTCCAACACCACTGAGGGATCAGGGGAGTTCAGCAACACACACACACACACACACACACACACACACACACACACGAAATAAGATTCACAAAAGTTTCACAAAACAACCGACTTTTAATCTTTAGTGTGATTTCGATTGGCTTATTTTGATATTCTTCATTTTGGAATTAAATTTAGAAAAACCGCCGTATCCTACTCGTGCTCCTGAGTGTGTGTGTGTGTGTGTGTGTGTGTGTGTGTAAGACGATGTGACCCTGGAGCTGAAGAGGTTGAGGTGTAGTGTGTGTAACAGACACCCCGTTATCCAGATCTGCTTCTAGAACTTTAACAGTCTGGATCCTCACATGAGGACACGCAGAGCTCCGTCCAGAGGCATCACTCAGTGATTTAAGAACATCAGGACGTCCCCCGCTACAGACAGACAGACAGACAGGCAGACAGACAGACAGGCAGACAGACAGACAGACAGACAGACAGACAGACAGACAGACAGGCAGACAGGCAGACAGGCAGACAGGCAGACAGGCAGACAGACAGACAGGCAGGCAGACAGGCAGGCAGACAGACAGGCAGACAGACAGGCAGACAGACAGGCATACAGGCAGACAGACAGACAGGCAGACAGACAGGCAGGCAGACAGGCAGGCAGACAGACAGGCAGGCAGACAGGCAGGCAGACAGGCAGGCAGACAGACAGACAGGCAGACAGGCAGACAGGCAGGCAGACAGGCAGACAGGCAGGCAGACAGGCAGACAGACAGACAGGCAGACAGACAGACAGGCAGACAGACAGGCAGGCAGACAGAGCACAGCGCCGGTGCTGCTCCTTTTATGGACAAATCTACAACAACATGTGTTTCAGGAATTTTCAGCAAGAGACAAAAGGAGACACAGACACACACACACACACACACACACTAATACAACCGTTCATTCGTGCACCGAGGCATAATTCACACCCCAGAGCTTTATTCACACACACCTGAGGAATCCAACACCTCCTACAGGTCGTGTTCCAATCCCGTTATCACAGCTCCATTCACTCCCTCGTACAGTTCAGATTCCTCACACTCACTGTGCTCTGCTCTCCCTCACACACACACACACACACACACACACACACACACACCTGCACTGACTTCACCCTCACAGTCTCAGGCTCTTACACAACCTCAGGGTTTTTCCCCCCCGACTCAGTTATTCAGAATCTGGACGATAAACCTGAACACGACCGAGTTCTCTGTGTGTGTGTGTGTGTGTGTGTGTGTGTGTGTGTGTGTGTGTGTGTGTGTGTGTGTGTGTGTGTGTGTGTGTGGACACTAGGGGGCAGTGTCACATGCTGCACATGATAACAGAGAGATCCTTCACTTGCCTAAATTAAATCGGAAGGAGAGGAGATGAAGACTACACCTCAGGTCGTCTCCTTTATGATTTACTCTGCACTGATCTCAGATCAGCCCTCGTCTCAGTTACACAGACTTTAGAGCCAGTACTCAGATCCCAGACCTGCATTTCTGTCTTCTGGTCACTACACATAATTAATATAACGTTTATCTAGTTAACGAGGAGGAGTTAAGCGCAGGGAGTTCGGCTCACACCCTCAGGCTCATGCAGTGTGTGTGTGTGTGTGTGTGTGTGTGTGTTTTATTTATTCAACTATAACCAGTTTTACAACACAGTGTGATATTTAAACCACTCAGGGACTTCAAGACATGCAAATGAGCACATTTGCATTTAATTGTGTAACATTCAGATCAGCGCAGAATCGAAATCATTTTATTTGTATTTAGACATTTTTCTGTTGATTTACTAAAGGTTAAAATCATTTTATTTTATATTTGATCATATATATATAAAAAACAGGATTATATTTGTGCCGCAAAGAACCGCTTGTTACACGTTTAGGTGTGTGTGTGTGTGTGTGTGTGTGTGTGTGTGTCTGTGTGTGTGTGTGTGTGTGTGTGTGTGTGTGTGTGTGCACAGCCCCATGCTACATTCCTCCAGACAGCTGGATGTTGGGTGTTGAACCTCTCTCACATATCGCATTTTTATTTATTTATTAAATTATTCTTATCTTTTGTTTAAATTGTGTGTGTGTGTGTGTGTGTGTAACAAACACACATCACCTTTAATTCTGAATGAAACCCGTTTGTTTCCTGTTGTGTAAATCAGAGTAAAGTTTAAGGGGTAACATGTGCAGACGGTCAGGGCTCGGTCTCGCTCCGTCTCGGTCGTCTGCTGCTGATGGAGTTTGGTATGTGAGGAATGCTGCGGCTCGTTAATCTTGTGGAGGGGCAGAAAGGGTTTCTGGAGGGTGGGGGGAGGGGGGTGGGGTGATGGTGGAGGAATGGGGTTGGTAAAGGGGGGGGGGGGGGGGCATCTGCGCAAAATAAGTCCAAGTGGACGCAGCAGCCTGAGATTGATGTTTTGTCTCCAACCTGAATTCCAGGACTGACTCCAGGTCAGAGGTCAGGGACGGGAAGAAGGATCTTCAGTTTTATATGATATAATGTGCAGGAAAAAAAACAAAAAAAACCCCCTAAATAAGACATGACATTATGACCCGTTCCTCTGACCGTACTGAGCTGCTGATGAACACTGCCTCACTGGGGTATCCCCCTTCTCACCTTCCTCCGTCATCACGTGACTGAGAAACTGTACAGTGTGTGTGTGTGTGTACTGTACAACGACCATGTGAATGAGCAGTTACTATGGAAACGTCTATATACACTATAGAAATAGTCAGAGCTGCTGCTATAGAGAATTAATCAACACCTTCTGACCAATCAGGAGATAAAAAGCAGCTGAAACCCAACACGGCAGCTGTTAGACGACAGCGGCACCGGCCCGGGACCGGACAGCACGCAGGTCAGAACCGGAGGGTCGGCGCCAGTCTGCCAGAAGCAGCCGGGTGACTCACGTCACACTAAAATCCGTCTACAGAGCGTGACTCCTCCGACATCACCAACTGCTTCGTCATGCTCGCCCACTGACTGACTGACTGACTGCTGCATCATGGGATACGTCAAGCAGCTGTCTCTCTCTCTCTCTCTCTCTGGCGAATTCCTGCGATTCTCAGCGGGGAAGGAAAGACAGCTGAATATAGAATCAATGGAACATGGAAGAGCTCCAGTCTCCGACCACGGGGCTGATGGAGAAGCAAAGTTTTGACGCAGCATTACAAAGCAGGAGTGTGACAATAACCCGGGCTTTACCTCACCGACCAATCAGAACACGGCATCACTGGGTATTTGTGGTCATCACAGAGCCACTACAGGGGGGTACGAGTCTACCTCTAGTCTACATAAATATAAAAATATATATGACGGAGAAAATCTTTAAACAGAACACGGCTCACGGCGAGGAGAAGAAACCGTATTTCACACGTCGCGTCACGTGTTGATCCGCGGGAAACCGCGACACTGTCCGAACTCCTGATATAGAAACGTTATCCTCACAGGCTCCGCCCACAAGCTTCAGGATGACGAAGGCCGCCGTGTTATTGGCTCTTCAACCGCCCGTGCGTTCACAACACTGGTTGTACATCCACAAAGATATAACCATCATCATCATCATCATCATGAATTAACATTTACTTTACTGGAGAAATTCTGAAGGTTTTTTACAATCGTGTAAATAATGTGTAAATTGTCTTGACCATTAGTGCCCACTTTTATTTAACCAGGTGAAGAAGCCACCAACTTTACGAATGTGACAATTAAACTAAACTACAGCTCTCTGTATAAAAGCAGCGTTCTAAACACTAGGACAAAAAGTGGAGTAAAAGCGATGAGCTGTAAAGTGTGTGTGTGTGTGTGTGTGTGTGTGTGTGTGTGTGTGTGTGACTCGACAGTGAGAAGCGGAGTGCTGAGTGGTGTGATTCTGAAGACGCGGTGACTGAGACCTGGAGCCACTTCACAAAGACGCAGAGTGCCGAGACGCATTACTGTCCGTCTGGGTTTATTAGGACCAGGTGGAGGAAGCCGAGCTCCAAAAGCCCAGGAGAGGAAAGTCTACACGTACGCGCTCACATTCCTCCTCAGACCGAGCGCAGAGGAACACGAACACGGGAGATGAAGCTCTGGCAGACGTCAGGATCTACACGGTGTGATGTCCAATCAGGATCTACAGCGCACGCGTTCACTGTAGCGCTAACACGAAACACTTTCTCCGTCAGGTCGTCTCATCCCAGTCATGTTAAAGAGAGCGATCTTCAGGACGTGCCAGATTAGCGAATGTAGTGACGTTATCGTCAGCTGAGGATTATAATGATGGAATGTAAACCGGCTCCGTTTCAGGGTCTGAGCGGACCAACAGACGCGGCCGTAGAACAGACGGAAACTCACCAAGGTTCTATTTTTAAACAGCGTCCCCCCTCCAGCCTGTTAGCGTCCTCTCCTAATCACAGGGTTGCCGTGGTTACTGCACTGACTGAGGATCGAGCGTCAGGTGACGCCGCTTTACCCACGATGATGATGATGATGATCATCATCATCATCATCATCCTCGTTTTATTTAATCCAGCTTAAAGCGGAGATGACTTTCTGCTCTTTGTGCTTTAATTTTGTAGTTTCCCCCTCAGTATGTGGTTTCCCCACGGCGCCCTGGAAGCCCCCGTTTCCCCTAAAAACACAGATGTTTTCGTTTAAGCGAGCGATGTGCTGCCTTTACACACACACACACACACACACACACTCCGCGCTCGCTGTAATTACAAACTCACTGCAGTCAACAGGCACCGATCGAGACCGCCCCTGTGTGTGTGTGTGTGTGTGTGTTTTACACGCCAGAGTGACAAAACGTTGTGCTGGTCCAACCCAAACCGCACGCAACCTTCCCTCTGGTGTTACTGTGGGGTAAAAATCTTTGACCTGATCAGGGCTGCGTCCCAAACGGCATCAAAACACAAAGCAGAGTCGCTGCGGCCACAACCTTCATCATCAACGCAGCGCTTACCAACTTATTAACCTCTAGCTGTGTAGCAGCACCAAGGGACAAAGAGTACAGCGCCATCAACTAAACTTTTTACTCGTTACCATGAAGTGGGCGGAATGAAGGTGCGAGTGTGTGTGTGTGTGTGTGTGTGTGGCATTAATAATTAGAGATTATCAGATTAGTCTACAAGAAAGCAATAAGAGAAAGTAAGACCTTGTGGTGCGTCATGTGACCGAGGTAATGATGTGATCTTCAGGACAGAGGAGTTTCTCAGCCTGTTACACAGTGCTCGCACTGGAGACTCCTTACACTCATCTCACACACACACACACACACACACACACCCACACACAGTTTAATGTGTTTATGATTAGCGGGGCCTGTGAATATAACCCTGTGCTACAGTCAGTTAGAGAGAAGTAATCAACACCGTCTGACCAATCAGGACGCAGCGTGGTGAAGTGTAGCGTCTGTGTAAACTGTGTAGAGTGTAAAAGAACAGAGTGTAACAGAGTGTAGTGATAATCACAGCAGGCTTGATGCTTGTTGATATGCCAGCGAAGAGAGAGAGAGGAAATTCCCCCCAGTGTCTCGCGCACACACACACACACACACACACAGCTGCACAAAGGCTCCATTGTACCCCACAACGAGGGTCGGACACTCCGAAAGCCACCATTTTATGTGCACTTCACCTCCCGCTGATTGAAACACGACAGCTGAAGGAGAAGTAGAACGTTCCAGAACACAAGTCCTCCGGCTCGCTTTCCACTCGGCAGACACACATATAAACCCCAAGAGCTGAGGTCTGAGAAACACACTCACAAAGTCACTACAATAACACACACACACACTCACTAATAACCCACACAGCAGATAAAAGCCAAGACGTGAACAGTGTATTCACACACACACACACACACACACACACACACACACACACACACACACACGCACACACACACATCACTTCTCTCTCAGAACAAAACGTTTCTCAAATGAACACCGAGAGATCAGCACACGCCAGACTGATGGAATCACGTCCAGATGTGTAAACAGCTCTCTGCACCAGCTGTCAATCAAACACACACACACACACACTATTATCCTCCTGGTTAACCAGCGTTAACGACATCTCCCCGGGAGGGGCTGAGATCTGACTCGACTTTCCTCTACAAAGCTGCAGGTGGGAGGTCATGAGGTCTAATACCAAAGAGAGCGAAACCGTGTGTCTTCCCTGAGGGGGGGCGGGGCAACGTGTCAATCACGGAGACGATAGGTTCAGTCAGAAGAGAACAGATAGGACACCGAAGTCAGACTGGAGGCGGCGTCTTGGAGAAGGAAGGGGTTCACGTTTAAAGAGATCTCAAGGGGACAGGATTTCTGTCCAGGAAATGAGACACAGAGACACACACACACACACACACTGTGTACTGTCTCTGGTGTGATACAGTAATAACAGTAACCTAAACACTATTGGAGTTAAACTTTACTTTTAATCATCATGTAGATACACAGTTTATGTAACAAAAAGCGAGAGAAAGTAACAGAACAATACACAGAAGAGCTTAAACCACTTTGTAAAAGTCTATCCAATCAGCAGTGCAGCAAAAACTGCTTTTCATTCCACAAATCTGCAGAAACCCGAAGGCCCCACCGCAGAGAAAAGCCAGGACACACACACACACACACACACACACACACACACACACACACACACCTCTCTCTCTCAGTCTTCTCCCTGCATTCCAGATGTGGCCGAGTGAAATTAATTTATCTCCAGAGGCTGAAAAAAAAATATATAATGGCTACCTTTGGAAATACTTTCCATTTCTCCTGCTGCTTACGTCATGTACAATAAAAACTCACAAGAGCCAGTATAACTAAATAAGGCCAGAACGCCGAGCCGGGCCCTGTGTGTGTGTGTGTGTGTGTGTGTGTGTGTGTGTGTGTGTGTGTGTGTGTAAGTATTTAATATTCTTGAAACACTTAAAGGAAAAGAAAGTTTTGCAAAAAAAATCTGGATAATGATGGAGTGGAATTTCTCTTCAGGAAGGAGAAACGTGAGCGCGGCGCGCGTGTGTGTGTGTGTGTGTGTGTGTGTGTGTGTGTGTGTGAGACCAGGCGGCAGTTTAAAGCTGCACAATCTGAGATTGAGACGGTTGTTGTTCAGAAACAGGGTGGACCGTCTCTCTCGCCCGCCCCTGCTGACCCGAACACCGTCACTCAGATTCAGAAATCAATTTACTGCTCAAATCACAGACTCGCACATTTAAAAATAAATCTTACAAACTGGGTATTAGTGTCCAAATACGTGTCTACAGGAGTTATTATCTGTTAAACAGTTACCTACAGCCAGTGAATCATACACACTCGTATACAGAATATTTATCTAACAAACACACTGCTCCTGCAGATAGAGACATAAACACCGATTCCCTCACTCCTCCTGTTCATCATCCTCATTTATAGCTGAAAAATTATTGTTTTTACCCAAAACCTTGTGTTTCCCAGATAAAACTATTCTCCACTTTTTTCCAGAAACACTCAGGCTTAAGCAAAACACATCAATCTCAAAGACTTTATTATTCTATTCACTACATATCTCTCTTTTCTTGGTTTGTTACAAAATCATACGAAAACCCAATAATCCTTAACAAATGAACTAAAACTAAAGAATTACTGCTTTTAGCGAAAAATATACACATCATGCTTCTTAAATAAAATAATTTCTAAAAAGTGAACTTACAATCTTATAACAATGTTTTATTATATAATTGCTGTTTTTAACCTCAGACGTTGTGTTTTTATCTGTTAAGTTTTTTTTTTATCCAACTTATAACCCTCACTGATGACATATCCGCTCCTAAATTTAAAGTTGTTAACTCTAGCTAAACCTACACGAGATGTACAATTCGTACAAAGATAAAACTGACACTTTCTACAGATGTGTTGTTTTAGCCTCTCACACTGCTCTGTTCAAATTAATTTCAGCTAAAACAGCGTGTATTCTTATTTCCACAAACACACCCCCGGGGTCAGCCGTACCTTGCAGCATGCACCTGTAGGCCGATTCGGAGATGGCGTAGATGTGAGGCGGCATCTCGTGCCTCTTCTTGCCGCGGTACATCTCGATGATGTTTTCTGAGTAAATGGGCAGGTTCTTGTACGGGTTTATCACCACGCAGAAAAGTCCGGAATACGTCTGGAGGGAAACAAAATAAATGAAGCGTACAGAATGAGTTACTGGAGGGGGCGCTGTGGAGCAGAGAGAATACAGGACACGGCCGGCTGATGTTTTACGTTACACGTTTTACCCGAGAAACCCTCTTTGTTCAGACAATTTAATACGTTAAACCTCCGTACTGTTCGGTATCGTCGACGTCCGATAACGATTTCGATGTTAGACGGTTTAAATTTCCAGGACCCGGAGTGAACACTAAAGAGAGTAAAGAAATAACTATTAATTTAACGAGACCAGGGGAGTGTGATCGAACCCCACCTGATGATAAATCAGGACCTGGAGACTTTTCCACCTAACAGCAAGTACGGCGTTATGATAGAACCCATTGCATTATGGGAAATGGTATCATGCGCCGTGTGGTATGTACAGTAGAATGTGGTTTGGGACGGGGCCGACAGAGGGACTGGAACACACAACATATAATTTCTAACCTTTCCTACTTTTTTAAAAAATCTGTAAACACTACTAGAGTTGGGCAAAGTCTGAGTACAGGATGTTCCTGCCCACTCTACACACACACACACACACACACACACACACACATCTGACCTTGTTCTAAACACTATTTGTGCAACATGAAACTGCAGACCAAACTGTAAGGAAAATAACTGGCAGGTTTAAAGTAATCTGAAGCGCCGAGCTCGACGTCCTCCGTCTCAGTTTATGTCACACACTCACTGATAACACCAGCTTACTCGCGCTTCTGCTAACTAACCGCACCGTGAGCTTATTGATGCTCTCATCACTCGGTTGGTCCGATTTTAAAAACGCACAGCTTTACATAAGCAGGTCTGATCTCTTGAGTCACTGTGCTAAGTTTAACTCAACTACCGCTGCTCGGCTTTGTCCGGCACAGGTGTGTGACTGTGAGAGACACACACACACACACACACAGACACACACACAGACACACACACAGACACACACACAGACACACACACAGACACACACACAGACACACACACACACACACAGACAGCTTAAAGAGGATTTACGTCCCCCACCTTTCCTGTCCACTTTCACTTGTCTATAGTGTTCACTTCTGCTGAACTCCACTATTACTAACTTATGGTTAACACACACACACACACACACACACACACACACACACACACACACCAGAACCGGTTCTACAATACAGATAATTTAACTATAACTTATTCATAACTAAATACTATGAAACAGATTTCCCGCACATGCTGATGAAAACACGGCTCGTATGATGTGTAAGACGTGTACGACGTGTACGACGGACGTTCCAGTAGTGCAGCTCAGACACTGCAGCGTCTCATCTACATCCCCTCCCCCCTCCCCCCAGACGAGGTGCTTTTACAGGGTGCCATTACTTTATTTCAGAAAACGCTGACCGAGTGAGTGAGCGGTACAGAATCGCAGGGCTGATTCGATAACCTGTCGTTCGCTCAGATGAGGATGATGAGGTCAGCGAGTCCCAGAGACTCAGGACGTACGAGTCGCCCCTCCTGCACTTCACCCCCCATTTACACGTGAACCAACAGATTAACCTCAACGTCAACTCAGAGGAGAGAGGGTCCAACGA
Organism: Clarias platycephalus; assembly: GCA_030068275.1. Classification (NCBI taxonomy): domain Eukaryota; kingdom Metazoa; phylum Chordata; class Actinopteri; order Siluriformes; family Clariidae; genus Clarias; species Clarias platycephalus. The sequence continues at coordinate 36,883,115 of JAQQZT010000037.1, read as the reverse complement.
TAAGAGGAAGAAACTAATCACCAAAACAACTTAGTAGGAGGCTTTCAACTTAATCACACACACACAGAGTTTTATTTCCTGCTAACTGTCCGAATGGTGGAGGTCACTGCCTTCATCACCTGATGCGTTACAGCCAGTATAATGTAGTAAACCACAATTAAAGAGGCGCACACACACACACACACACACACACCTCAGTCCACTAACATTCCTCATCATTCCCAGCCTCCTGTTTTCACAGCATGAGGTGGAAACCCGACAGAAACGCTCCTGCACTCGTCCTTTATTAGTCTTAACCTGGTTCCTTCCTTCTTTATCTCCCCGTTACCCTCCGCACAAACTCTACACACCACAACTGATAACGAAGGCTTTATGAATAGCCTAATGCATGCCTCATAACAACATAAACGCACTAAAACGTTCGTCGTATCATCACTCATATGGATGGGTCGGGTGTGACACTCACGTAGATGAGTCCGGAGTAGTAGCGGTCCTTCAGGTTGTGCAGCACGGACGCCTCGTTCAGGCAGGTGAGCTCGGCCATGTCCTCCACCTTACTGAACTTGGGCGGGTTCATCTTCTGGATGTCGTCCTTGTTCACCAGGGCTTTCTTCCCGTTCTCGGCGAGCTCCACCATCACCTCCTCGCCTCGCTCCTCCCGAATGCTGGCCGCCTCGAACCCGTGCCGCTCCGACGGAACCCATACCAGCTTCTTGGCCGTCCAGTCGGCCTGCGTGGCCGGGTTATAGACCACGGCCCGGTCCACAAAGAGGTAGCGCTCCGGGTCCTCCTGCCCGCTCCGCTGAGCCATCTCCGGCATTGGGGATTAAAGAGTAGGCCACCTAGAGAGGGAACAGTGAAACACACATGGATTAGAACAAGGGTTACATGTTAGACCACCGCGCTCACCCCCGCATAAATCATCGGCTTTACTGTCTCACTTAAAGTAATCCTTTTAATTATCTCTGTATGGAATAAAAACTTACTTTATTAGCAGAACTTTCACTTTTACAGCTTTGATTCAAAATTGACCTAATTATTGTTATTATTATTTTGCCAAGTTTTCATCACATATGTTTATTTTAGCGCTCTGTTTAATGTCTAAATGTTTACACCACGTATATACAACAGGAGTGTTTAACTCCACAACCTCGACACACAAACTGAACACCCGGAGGGAGCGACTCCAACGCTGCCCCACTGCGGCCTCTTTATAATCAATATACGTGTACGCTTAAAAATAAAAACATGAACACTGCAGGTTCCTGCAGAAGTGAGCTCAGACACAGACAGAGGCCTGACGTGATGACCTAAAAACTCCAGAGACACACACACACACACACACACACACACACACACACCATACACAGGTAGTTTAAACCCTTCATCTGACCCTTTATCCTGCCCGTGTGCCTTATTAAACAGAAAGGTGTTGGGAGTAGCCCCCCCCTATGCTCCCTTTGTAGGGCACCTGTACAGGGAGTCAGGAGAAATTAGGGACTCGGCCCTGCTCCAGTCATTCAGGCCAGCTGCAAAAAACCGTTCAATAATTATAAGATTAAATAACTATATACACAAAACGAAAACACACGAGGGAATATATTCACATGTGCTTAGACAGCGGTAATATTATACAAATATATACACACTGGTTTTTTTTTTTAACTTGACTGAATGCGGCATTTCAGGACGACACCGTTAGCCGACATGCCTGCTGCGCGGTGATTGGCTGACACTTTCCCGCCTACTACGCCACGATTGGCTGGGAGTTCACAATCACGCGCGTCCGACTGTACACGCCCAATCAGCGGCGTCGCTCGCGCGCTCGAACTAACTGTCAATCTAACGCGCCTGAGGCGGGATTTCGCGTCAGAATACGGGTGGAGGGAGAAGGAGACGGAGAAACGCCGCACCTAGCTTCGTGAGCAGCGGAGCCCGTTAGCCGCACGCCGAGCCTCGGCCCTGAGGGGATGGAGCTCGGGAAACTTACCGCTCTGACGCCACACACATCCCGAGGCTGGAGTAGGAGATTTAACACGGAATAAAGAGAACATTTAAGAGCCATAGAGATGATGAAATGAGTAAAATAACAGAAGTGAGTTCTCCTCAGCCTCCCCTCACCATCACCCCGAAAAGTCCTCACACTAACACTGCCGCTCCGAGCCGCTCCTACTCACAGCTACACAATAAACCCCAGACTTACAGAGGGCGCCGGCGGTGAGACAGAGACACAGACAGCTCCGGGGGTGTGGGTGTGTGTGTGTGTGTGTGTGAGGAGAAGGCCGAGTCCCGGGTCCAGCGCGCGCGCGACTCTCAGCCTCCGTTCTCAGTCGGTCAGCGCTCGTGCCTTGTCTCTCCCCTCACTGATGCTGCGCACGCCTCAACCGAACCTCAGCACCGCCCCCCTTTTATATCGGCACCGCCCACTCCAACCTAACCCGGCGTTATCCGTTACTTCTGGCCCCGCCCATAGCTCCTCCCACCATCGCGCTTTACTCCATATCCCCCTATCTCGCGCCTCTTTCTTCACGCCTCCTTCGCGACCCTTGTGACCCCGCCCACTCTCCCCTGATTGGCTGGTGTTTTCGCTTGGCCGCTCGCCAATGGTGTATACTCAGTCCCAGTCACACAGGTCCACTCACTGACTGCAGGTTTGGTTGAGAAAGCATAAAAAATTGTCTATCATTTAATAAAATATTCCATTTATATAATAATATATCACGTGTTGTAATTTAAATAACGGAAATTATTTTATATAAATTTACATGTTTAACCTATTAAATTAAACTTTTTACAAAGAGCAGTGGCTCCCTCTTGTGGAACTAAAGGTCATAATAGTTCGTTTTGATAAACAAACAAACAAAAAAATTCCGTGATAAAGTTTGTTTCATTTTAAATTTAAAGTCATCCATGATTAAACACCATTTTTCCATAAACGTCTTCTACTTGTTTGTTTGCTAACGTTAACCATCTACCCGCTACTACATAGCTAGCTAAAGAATGTTCGCTAACATAAAACATACAGCACATTGTTCCTAAAGATAATAATTAAATATTTTGATTTGGTTAAAATAATGGCAAGAATTAGGTGATCTCGTTAAAATCAATTTTGATGAATCAGTTTGCTACAAAGAATGTCTTTGTGCTTCGATCTTTTTCCTTGTTAGCTTGAACGCTAGTCCCGCTTGTCACGAGTAATTTGGAATAAAGGATAAAATTTGGCGCCTATTCAAGCATGTTGTTGTTGTTATGATGTGGATCTTTCGGCTTGGTCTCCACGGTGGACCAACTGATCTACACAACAACTTGGCACAGGTTTTACGCCGGACGCTCTTCCTGACGCAGCCTCCCATTTTATCCGGGCCTGGGACCGGCACTGAAAACAGAAAACACTGAACTCCAATTGGTATCTCCAGGTCAGGATGCAGAAGTGAACGTGTTTATTCTTTTTAAAAAAAACAGAAAGCCCCAGCACTGTCCCACAGCGCCTCCATCAGGAGAAGGTTGACAGGTCAAGAGGTAAATTGGGTTATCTGAGATTCTGGGGTGAGATTTATAGTCATAGGATATTTCTCCTTCATGGAAGTGTATGTGGATTTAATTGAAGGAATTGTTCCTTTTTCATATAACAATTTCAATGCAAATTGTATTAAAGTAATAATGTCTATATAATAATTCAATTGTAATGAAATGATGGGAATCAGTGTCTGAAGGTCCTTAAAAGGTCTTGAAATGTCTTCAATTAAAATTTAAGACTTTTTAAAGACTTTCACACATGATTTCCATCAATAATATTTTTTCATTTCAATTGTATGATTGAATAGACATTATTACTTTAATACAACTTTATCTGCATTGAAACTGTCATATGACAAAGCAAACAAATCCTTCACTTAAATCTGCAAACACAAAAAAACAAGACTTTTTAATAAAAACTGTGAGGAAGACTAAACATTACTGTATTATGTCAAGTCCAGTCAGCTTTTATTGTCATTTCAGCCACATACAGTTCAGTACACAGTCACACTAAACAGCGTTCCTCCAGGACACCTAATGACTGTAGCTGAGTGTCTAAGACAAACCAAATTGACACCATAAATTATCAAAAATTATTTAAAAGTACTATACAAAAGATAACACGAAACAATATAAAACGTAAATGTGCAAATAGTGCAAAAAAAACGCTGCAAAATCTGTCCGAGTGTGAGAGCCTGAGAGACAGTGAGACACAGCGTAGCCAGAATGTTCCTAACTAACTAACAAAAAAAAAATGGTAATAATAATAATAATAATAATAATAATTGTATATCACTACTGTTTAGATAGTTGTTGTTATTGTTGTTAATATTGATGTTAT
>JAQQZT010000037.1:36763871-36781924 GCA_030068275.1 Clarias platycephalus | reverse complement strand
CTCTCTCTCTCTCTCTCTCTCTCTCTCTCTCTCTCTCTCTCTCTCTCTCTCTCACTCTCTCTCTCTCTCTCACTCTCTCTCTCTCTCTCTCTCTCTCTCACTCTCTCTCACTCTCTCTCTTACTGTGACTGTCTGTCTGTCACATTTTCTTTCTCTCTATCTATTTGTTCATTTTATCAGTTTGAAGTGTGTGTGTGTGTGTGTGTTCAGAAAAGCTGCTTAGTGTCAGACTGTAAATGTCATTTTTGATGTTGCACCGCGCCGAACCCCGGCGTAGCTCCTCCCACCCCATCAGCCGCCGCATGCCATTCTTTTTTTGGGCAGCGACATCAGGATCGTAACAGCACATTTCACATGGTGTTGTGTTTAGGCTAATCCTCCGCGCTCTGCTTAAACAGGCAGCATAAACACATTTCAGGCTGATTTATGCCCTCGGCACCTCACAGGACGGCTCAGCGCGCTCGCTCGGGTTCATCCTGAAGTCTGCCAGACTCGGAGTGTGTGCAGGTTAACCACCGCATTCTGCTGCTTAACCAAACATGACCACAGATTAGAGGCCTGAGCGAGCACACTAACTATCACAGAGTCTAAACCCTGCCTGGTTCTGTAACCCGGACCGGAGCTCTGGACTCGTCTCATCAGGGGTGAAGTAGCCATGTGGTGCCGTTAATGTCCGTTAATTAACTGAAAGGCTTGAAAACAATGAGAAGAGGAAAAGAAAAACAGAACATGCACGCTAATTATGGTTTATTACGAGCTCATCACAGCCTGTCTGTTTCTGCATCCCTGAAGGGTCATGTGATTTTAAAAAGCATTTCATTTTAAACTCTGCAGTAAGATGAGTATGTAGTAGGTACGCGACTCCTCTCCCGCTCCGCTCCTCCTCAACACTAATCATTAACGCAGTGTGTAACCGGTGTTCATGTTCACGCTATACATCATGGATATAAATATTCTGCATGAAAACCTCGTGCCAGAAGTTTCACACGAGTCGACAAAAATCTCACAGCGTATCAGTTCTGTAATCAGTCATGTGTGTGTGTGTGTGTGTGTGTGTGTGTGGTTATAACACACTCTTCTGCGCTCCGTGATTCGCCTACACGCCGACGCCTTCCAGGACTCCCGCCTCAGGACCGCGCCGATGATGGATGGCGTCGTCCCTCATAAACGCCGCTGTAAACACCGGCCTCTCTCCAGCGCGCGCTCATTACGCTGAAATGTTTGTCCTGTCGACGCTCCTCTCTCACACTCGACACGAACAGCTCCTTTAAAATCGATCGCGTCGAGCAAATGAGCCGTGGTGTTTGGACGACGCTGGCCGTAGCGCAGAGGATCTATCTGTGCGAGCGAGTGGCGCGATAACTCTCGACTCGAATCATTTATTATTACTGTAGGCGTCATCCTGAGAGCGCGAGCCGCGAGAGCTCAGCCCGAGGTGAGGCGTTGAGTCGGCCGGCCGTCTGGAGCTCATCTCCTGCAGACATGTGTTTCAGCGCAGCAGCCTACTGACAGGAGCGAACCCGGAGGATTATTTATACAAGACAGAGCAACCTCGCTCCACTGGGGCACATACTTTTGGGAACTTTAGACATTATATCTCAGATCATTTCCACTCGGAGTTCCGATGACATTTTCTGCTCCAGTGAAGCTACAGTACGTAGTGTGTTAACGAGAGGCTGATCTGATACGCAGATCTTGTTGCAGTCTAACACATCTGGAGTAAAGCATGCTCCGCCCTCTTTCACATACGTGAGCTTACAGACGTCCATGATTGGCTGGTGTCACCGTGATTGACAGCGGAGTGAAAATATGCCCCTCGCACCCGGACGGCACAGACAGTTTCAAGCAGAGTTTCAGTGTCCGATAGCAGAAAGAAAACACTATAATGAATATTCATAAAAATATAACCTTCACTACATTATTACACTTAATAATCTTCATTGTTTGTTGTTTTAATATTGTTGTGCTGATATGATCGTTTAATGTGCTTATTATTATTGTTATTATCCTCCTTTATCACTGATCCTCTTAAAGTTAGATTTTAATAAATAAATGATCACGTTAATCAGGTGTATGGTGTGGGCGTGGCCTTAGCGTACGAAGGTGGATGCCAGTTTCACAAAATAATCCCCTCATTATTTCACACACACCCGTGACCTGGACATGTGTATGATATTTGTGATTAAGTCTCCCCCGGTGAGACGGTAAAACTTTATAGGAAGTATTTTTTCCTCTTCATCATTTCTCCACATCATGTGTAAAGCCGAGAGAGAGAGAGAGAGAGAGAGCGGAAGGCACATGGTGCGAATGAACGCGCACTAAAGAGAATGACATCATTTTCTGATCAGAGTCCCCCGAGCGCGGGCCGCACCTTTAGCTGGTTAAGATAATTATGGTTCTCCTGGTTGCCATGGCGTAAACAGATGAACACAGAAACGTGTTGGCCCCCCGCAGCCCCTCACGCTCGTACCGATCTGAGGAGCGCGCCGCTCGGGTGCACGTAATCCGCTTTGAAGCCTCACGCAATGTAAATCGTTACCCGATGATCTCGCACCGTCGCTCTTATTAAACCACAAATAACGGCGTGTTTTTTTAGGGAAGGGTCCCGATGTTGTTGAACCATTACCTCATTAAAATGTGTTCGTAGTTTAAATCAGGATCAGAACGTCACAAGAGAGAAACGAAGGTGACAGTGGATCATTATCTCTACGTGATGTAATGTCTGTAAGAAAACCAGACTCTTCACACACAGGAACAGAGAGCGATCTGTAATGATCAGATCATCCTGCTCAGCTTTCTGACCTCCTCCGCGCTGGAACTCAAACTCCATAAAGTCCAACTTCTCCCCTCGTCCAGAGAGACAGCATGAAGAGGAACAGAGGAGCTTACCTTCTACTTTCACCTCGATTTAATAAAAAGCAAAAAAACACAACAACTTGCTCTTAACCTTCCCCTGTATCTGAGGAAGACATTTATTTTCACGTCTCTGTAACAACATGGATCTGGACTTATTCACTGTTAATGAGCCAATCAAAGCAAATCTTAAACATAAATCTCATCATCATCATCATCATCACTCATCGTACTGTACTTCACTCCCAGCTGTACAGGAATCTTCTCCTCTACACACTCCTCCACCCAAGAGAAGGAACGCCACTCTGCTATGCGCTTCCTTCTTATTAAAATCAGAGTCGAGCATCGTAAGAGCATTAACACACACACACACACACACACACACACACACACACACACACACACACACACATGCTGTGTTAATGATCACTGTTTGAACCTGTGGAATGTAGCGAGAGATAAACACATTCCTGACTGATTAATCCTGAAGTATTCTTCTCCGACACTTGAGAGGAGCGCGCTGAGGGCCGTGTGATGAGGCCGTGAGGTGTAGTGAGCAGGGGGAGGTTTGGGACGCGGCGCAGGCTGAGCGCAGCACCGGCGCTCCATGACTAAGTGGAACGACACTTAAACTCTTGCTTCAGGATGTTTATTGTTTAGAAAGTGCTGAAACGCGTCCAAGTGGAGCACCTGCAGCCCATGTGCACTACATCTGCACTTCCACTCTCGTCATTAAACAGGTGCCGCTGTCAGATCAGTCCGGGTTCAAGACGTTGAAGAAGCAGAATGTTTACGCTGCTGTGTTAATGCTGTTGTTTACGGCTCGTTATAAGAGGGAGAAGAGCCGCGGTCGTTATGAGCCCAGAGCGGGGCCGGGCGAGGGAGCGAGCACTGCTGTCGGAAATCAACATGTGGTGTGTGTGCGAGAGTTACACACACACGCAGAGAGAGAGACAGAGAGAGAGTGAGATCTAATTAGTTTCATAAATGTTTCACAAGTGTTCACTTTTCCTGTAGACACACGTTGTACATTGTATCTGTTTGGATGGAGTTCTAATGTTGTGGAATGAGTTTGTGCCTCTTTTTATTTACATTAAAGCAGCGTCGTTCCTTCAACACACTTCAAAAATAGTCACAGCTCGTCCGGTTAGTCAAAATCCATAAAGCTTAAACTCTTCCTAAAGAGGACGTAATACCGAACAATTAGCATTTTAGTCTTGTTCAGATGCGTCTACTGTCTCTGTGCATTAACAAAAAACTTGAGACCCAAAAAAGACGAACAATGTGACCTCATAGAAGAAGAGCCCCTCCCTCTGGGTTGCTGCTCAGCTCCGCCCTGTTTGTGTTCAGCTCTGCTGTTCTCTGGAGGGGCGTGGTTCTGCACGAGCTCATTTACATAGACACTGAAACGGCGCGTTCGGAAGAGGAGTGAAACAAAGGGAGTTTGATGTAGGGAAAAAAATGCAGTATCACCGGGGTATTTCAGCTCAGGCATTCACACACACACACACACACACACACACACACACACTGTCGGGGAGCTCGGAGACCTTTAAATTGAAATTGAACCGTATGAAATAGGTCGGACCCTGAAGTGTATCAGACTGGATCAGCAGTGAGCAGACGGTGCGCGCTCAGATGTGCATCATATCGTCTAAAGGAGCGGAACACACACACTCCTGTTTGTTAACATAAAGTAAATAATGTTGGGAAACAATATAAAAGTGTTAGTCATAACATAAACGGCTGCTTAGTCGTCGCCACACTGCATTGCCCCACACACACACACACACACACACACACACAGCTGGAGGAATCCATCAGACTGCGTTCCCCGTGAGCGTTCCTGACTCACTCGCCTGAGATCAAACAGCGCCGCCGCGCCTTCTGACTCTTTACAGCCTCTCGCAGGAGCATGTGCGGTCCGATGCCGAGTGGATCCAATCAGGTCCTAATGGTTCCTTCAAACGACAGTACAGACGCCGGGCTTTAATCCCCGAACGGCGACGGCACACGGAGCAGCCGAGAGCGGCCAGCACGGCGACTCCCCACGTCACGCCGTCATTACCTGACACGGCGGCCAATTTAGTCCTGGACTCATTTTACACCATAAAGAGTGTTTGTGGAGCAGGTTTAATGTAACCACCCACGCTGGAGGAGGCGCACTCGCACATGAAAGGGGTTTACACTACAAAGGCACAGAGAGAGAGAGAGAGAGAGAGAGAGAGAGACCTCCCATACACAGCCAACACACACACACACACACACACACACACACAGAGCAGCGCAGAAACGTCTGCATCGGGACGGGGAACATGAAACAGTTAATCATCAGCGTTATTACAGTTCTGGTTCTGGTTCTGCAGCACACGTGCTCTCATCAGACTCTCCCTCTCTCCCTCTCTCTCCCTCTCTCTCCCTCTCTCTCTCTGTCTCCCTCTCTCTCCCTCTCTCTCTCTCTCTCCCTCTCTCTCTCTCTCTCTCTCTGTCTCTCTCTCTCTCCGTTTCTCTCTCTCCATTTCTCTCTCTCCCTCTCTCTCTGTCTCTCTCTGTCTCTCTCGCTCTCTCTCTCTCTCTCTCTCTGTCTCTCTCTCTCTCCCTCCATCTCAATCTCTCTCTCTCTGTGCCCCTGCCAATGATCTGTCACTGCCATGCAGTATTTTACGTGTCCCTGCATACACACTCTCAGTCCACTTTAAACAGGCTCACAGCCTGACGGAGGTTGAGTGGAACCTGATGCTCTCGACATTCAGTGATGCTTTTCGCCTCGTTAAGTTTGTAAAAAGTGATGACTTCAATCAAATATGTGTTGTTTTTTTCAGTCTCAGGAGATCATACCGCAGTCAGCCATTCTGATGGAGATAAACAGAAGCTCCTAACCTGTATCTGTGTGACTGATCTGCTGAGGTGTACAGGTGTTCCTAATAAACTGGCCAGTCAGTGTATATATCATTTGGCTCCAAATCACTCTCAGTTGTGGAAAAATGTGACGGGGTTTAAACACCTGTACGCTGCATGCTCTAAACACACACACACACACACACACACACATTGTCTCTGTCACACTGATCTACTCTGTAGTGTTGCTCTCACTACATGTGTGTGTGTGTGTGTGTGTGTTTGTGTTTTCTCACCTGTCTGTCTCCTCTTCCTCACAGCATGTGATTGTCATCCTGTTGGTGCAGCGGGAAAAACGTGTAACCAAACCACAGGCCAGTGTCCGTGTAAAGACGGCGTGACGGGTATCACGTGCAACCGCTGCGCTAAGGGCTACCAGCAGAGCCGCTCGCCCATCGCCCCCTGCATCAGTACGTTCTCTCTCTCACTCTCTCTCTCTCTCAAACAACACCACAGAATACTAGTGCAGCCACACACACACACACACACACACACTGACGCCGTTCACTAATACGGTTCACGAAGAGGTTTCAGAAACAACAGATCATAATTTAACAGGGTCGTGTCGTGTCATAATCGTGTATATTTCTGAAAACGATGTCTAAATAAAGTTCACGAATTATAAATATAGATAAAAAACTTTATAAATAATAAATTACGTTTAAGTTACTGAAATTTTTTTAAAATAGCATCATTTAATTTTATTCACATTCTCTTAAACACAAAGTGTCACACAGTATGAGGGTTCAGGAATATTATGTAATAATAACTATAAAATGTATTATAATAATATTGTAATATAATAGGTATCAATAATATGTCCTGAGCTGTGACGGAATATTAAACAGGATCTTAATAAATCAACACTGAGGTCATGAATGATGACAATAAACAACTTCATCAGCTTCAGCCCAAGCGGCCTTCGATCTCACCTGAGAAACAAGTTTCATTCCCGTTCTGACGTTCAAGATTAAATCTCGCTCCAGGAGACGCGACACCTCTGATGCTCCGTCATTTAACTGGAGATGATTTAGACTGATTTAAACGTGAGGGCGTCAGTTCAACACTTAATAATAAATCACTTAGCTGAATTTGGTGATTGTGAAAATGTTATTAGAATAAAAACATGCCATGTGATTTTTTTTCCTAATCAGCATTGTGAAGAGGAGGTCGTTTGTGCTCTTTATGGATAGTTATGTTTCTATAACCTTAACTAATGCCTTTTACAGGACAAGTCAATAGATGGAAGAAGAAAAAAGATTAATAAAGTTTAATGACACAATTATAGATTTATAATAAGTATAGTAATTAAGATTATTATAATTATTTATGTTATTGTAGTTTAATTTAATGTCATATTGCTGTGTCAACCTTAAATTGCTTTTAACACACTTTTCCTTTATAAGAAAACTTTTCTGATGTTTAGTCTTGCCTTTTCATCTCCTTCTCTTTATTTCTGGTGAATGTCTGTGAGTTTACACTTTTATCAGTCATCACATGGGGGAGAGTGTGAGTAATGTTCCTGAGCATGGGAAATGTTTATTCCTGCAGAAGAAGGGATGAGAGAATCAAATCTTCTGCAGCAGAAGAAAAGCGAGGCGTCCCTCAAGTCACAGCTTTAGGCCCGTTCCATTTAGCGCTAGTATTTCAATGTGATAGTCATAAAACACTGGCCTGCTTTCTCTGATTAATCTCTGACTTTTGTCTTTTTTATTTTTATTTTTTGAAAACAGAAATTCCTTCTGCACCACTAACGACCACAGCGAGCGTCACAGAGCAGCCAGCAGGTGAGAAACAACACCTCACCACTTCTCATCACACCACGAGACTGACCTCTAACAGCAACGCTCACAAACAAGCAAGAATATCATACCGCAATGTTTGACCACGTTTCAGCGATATTCAGTTTATATCATTAATACATTAATTTACAGTTTGTTCAAGATTAAGAACCAAAACATCACCTCACCAGCTTCCAGTCAACAGTTACAGGATTTCTGTAATAAAAATAATACAAGTACAGAATCTCAGATCAGCGCACTGTGACATAATGAATCCCGATCGTAACATCATCACATCACCCAGCTGTGTTTATAGACTTAATTGTTTTTTAGTTATTGAGGTTTGGATTAGACATGCACACGTGATATAGAATTACTAAAGAATAAATTCTGTAGATGATGACAAACAAAACATGAACAAAAAACGGCTTGAGAGGAACAGAAGTGAAAGAGCTCGCTCGAGTCTCAAAAATGAACCTGAACACCTCTGTAGGCACGTCGCCAGAATCTAACAGAGAATTAAAGAGAATCTATAACTCTATTCAGTTTAGTTTTATTTGTATAACAGTTTTAACATTGATTATTGTCACTCAGCAGCTTTACACAATCCATCCATCCATAATCCATGAAAAACAGAGCAGCGATTTAACTTACTGCCAAGGACAAGACGAGCTGGTGTGTGATATCTGTGGATGTTGATATCTGTAGAGTGAAGAGGATTCTAAAAAAAAACATGATTTGGTTTATAAGGAACATTTTAGAAACAATTCTCCGCGTCTAGTCAGAAACTCCGTCTGAGTCAGAACATTGTGGAGCGTCAGTGTCATAGCAGACGTCTATAACATCCTGTCACAGCTCTGTATATAGAACTGAATAAAGAAATGCTGTGGAGCATCTCAAAGAAAACAAGATGTTTCCACAGGGAGCCACGGACGTTCTGTAGAGGGGTTTACACAGGGCGGTTCACGTGGACACGTCTCTAACTACAGTAACGCAAGGATAAATATAAATAACGTTAATAATGAGTTGAAACAAATAAATCTTCACAGCTGCTCGAGGATCCCCGACCCCACTGCTGAAGGTCTGGAGCAGGAGGAGCCGTCCTCCATGTTTCTCATACTTTCATGTTCACACTCATCTGGTTTACATTTGTCTAGAACATAGACATGAGAAACGGAGCAGACTTTATCTCACTGCTCACACAGAAAGTAGCAGGAAAAACCCAGTGTGAAATATCCACCAGCAGCAGATCAGATCTGCGTGTGTGTGTGTGTGTGTGTGTGTGTGTGAGACACTCCGGTGTGTTGTCGACAAGATTAGGACTCGTCTGTGTTTAGTGAAAACATGGTAGACAGAAGAACTGGCAGTGTTTTAGGGAAGAACCTCGAGTGAGAGTCTGTGCTGTGTGTTTGGTTAGTGGAATCACCATCTGACACTTGAAGGCCGGAGCCGGAGCTCAGAGTGAAGCAGATGCCGGGGATCGACCCCATGTTCTCTTTCCCGGCTCTGCTGCGTCTGTCGTCCATTAGTGCAGTTAATGAGAGAGGCAGAATTAAGACTCAGCGCTCGCTGTGCTGCATAAATCACCATAAATCACCCGCCGCATGAATATGTATCTCAGCCGTCCCGTTTCAGGGCCTCTGCTCCGCCGCGCTTCATAACGTTTGAATCCGTTATCCACGGCCCGGCTCTCGCGCCGCTTTAATCTTCGACTCCGACTCCAATTAATTCGTCTAAGCGTCTCGCAGCGTGGAGGCGAAGCTCCGCTCGTTTGCTGATTTCATCTTTTTCTCACTCAGTAACCATCCCTCAAGTGGGACTCGATTCTCCCTCGTTAATCTTTTTTGAGGAACTTCTTCCTCTCGCAGTTCCTCTTGGCTTCCACAGCTCACTGTACGAGCCAAAAAAAAAGAAACTTTTACATACGGAGGGTTTTTATTTATTTCCAGGCGGAACAGCCCAGAGGTTCCTGATCACACGTATCACATGGTCATGGGTGTTTTCTGGTTTTAGGAAAAGAAAAGAAAAGAAAAGCAGTGTTTGTGGGGAATGGAGAGAATGAGTGTGTTTGGGTTTCGTCCTCGTGGAAAAAATGTTTTTGTTGAAGAAACGTTTGTCATTCTCACGGACGGAGAAATGCTGGCGTGCGAGAAACCTCTGCAGCTGTTGGTGGACCATCGCAAGCATCTAATGCTTCACTGACAGATCAGATTGACAGCAGAGCTGCTGGGACACACACACACACACACACTCCTCTCTCTCTCTCTCTCTCTCTCTCTCTCTCCTGAGACAACCTCAAACCTCCCTCATTCCATTTTTACAATTCTTTCAGTCTCTCCTCTCACATTCCTCCCTCATGTTTGTTCTGGTTTTCTCCATTTTCACTCATTTTTCCAATCTCTCTCTCTCTCTCTCTCTCTCTCTCTCACTATATTTTTCTTTCTGCTAAATTTCTTTCCTTTCCTCTCCTTCGACTCTGGAACGTGCGGCCGGTTTGTGTCTCGCGGCGGCAGGCGGGATGGAGGCTCCGTGTAAATACCTGTCCAGTGCTGGTGAAACAGCGGAAACGCTTCAGCGCTCCTATCGCTCTCCACACGCGGGTCAGAGTCTCACTCACTGATCACTTAACACACGATCAGTACGTAGCTCTAAACACACACACACACACACACACACACACACACACACACACACACACACACACACACACACACACACACAGACCTGGGAACGTTTCTCTTCAGCTCATACGATCTCTTTAATAATGTTCTGTATTTCCTCTAAAGGCGACTCGTTCTGCATTAAAACCTTCCTGTAAATGTAGATGATTAACGTCTGTGAGGTTTAAAATTAAAGCAGCGATGTGTGTGTTACAGGACCGTCGTGTCACACGTGGCTCTTAGTGTTCCTGAGGAGCCCCACACTCTCACACACACACACACACACACACACACACACACACATGTATTTGAGTGGCTCCCGTCAAAAAGCTGTGCTGTGAGGACCACCCAGGTTCCCCAGTCTGAGAGCGCATACATTATCCCATCTCACCTCGCCAAGGAGAAGTGTGTGTGAAGAACATGATCTCATCCCAGTGCTGATTACTAACACATGTGCTCCTCTTATCAGGGCATCTCTCTCTCTCTCTCTCTCTCTCTCTCTCTCCACACCCACCTCCTGCAGAGAGGAAGAGAGGAGCATTGTCAGTGCTGGAGCAGGTGTGTGTGTGTGTGTGTGTGTGTGTGTACGGGAAAGGTGTAGAGAAATAGGGCATGTATTAATTTGTCTTTAGCGCAGGGACACATGGTGAGGTGGAATGCGTGGAGGAAACTCAAATAGACAAAACATATTGTGTAGCAAGATCGGTGACTCACACACACGCACACACACACACACACACACACACACACACACACACACACACACACACACACACACATACTGATGCCTTGAAAAGCAACAGGGCAATTTCTTTCTCATTTGTGTTTCAACTTTGAAAAAGTAAAAAATATAAAATAGTATAGTGTCATTAATATGAATATGTTTATTATGGTCTCGATACGATACGATACGATACGATACCTCGATGACGATTCCATTAAAAATGCAATTCTTATTAATGTTGAGATTTTATAAATATCCCAAATCAATATTACATTTTAACCCCATTTTAAACCTTTAATGAGTAATTAAATGTAGCTGGTTCGTTCTATGGTTTAACATTTAACTGAGCAGTGTGTATCTCTGTCCTCCTCCATAATTAATATCTCTAAACACACTCGGACCTCGCGGGATGAGACGGTGTGAACGGTTCACCTCTAGGGTTATAAAGAAACGCTGATGTTTAACTCCTCAAACGTCATCATGCGGCGCGCGGCTTCTAACCCGCGTGTGTGTGGGTCATGTGATGCACACAGTCTGTGAGTAATTAGTGCTGGTGGTGTTTTGAGACTGGTGTGTGTGTGTGTGTGTGTGTGTGTGTGTGTGTGTGTGTGTGTGTGTGTGTGTGTGTGTGTGTGTGTGTGTGAGACTAATTTAATACTAATGGAAAGAGAGAGGCTCGTACAATGTAAAGTGTAAATCTCTCTAAACACACATTACTGCACTAAATCAGCTAAAGACATCAGTGGCTCAGCTGCTCTCAGATCAGTAGATCAGTGTGTGTGTGATGTAGTGACATCAGTGTGTGTGTGTTCCGTCTCCAGAGAGAGAGAGCCGTGAGACAGGAGACTCGATCACACACCTCGCCTCACCTTCCCTTTCATCTCTCGTCTCCATCGCTGAATAAACAATATTACACAGATATCTACAGATCAGAATCAGGCAGTTCAAACTCCTGGAGGCTCCAGATCACACACACACACACACACACACACACACACACACACACACACACACACACACACACACACACACACACACACAAAGTTCTTCTCTACTTCCTCCTCTTCACCTGTATTTTCTCCTTTCTGTTTTATTATTGTTGTTAGTTTATTGTTAAGTTAAATTACTTTGTGCTCAGTTACAGTTGTTTTTCCTGTAAAAGTCTCCGTCTGAGACACTTCATAAACGTCTCTGTAAACAGTTTATCTGTGACGGTGGTGTGTAAAATTCACCTCCACACACCGGCCGCTCTGTCTGTTTGCTGTTTGCTTTGATTTGTTTCCTCACTATAACAACAGCTGGAAATAAAGTAAACAAACCTTTGGCATGTGTGTGTGTGTGTGTGTGTGTGTGTGTGTGTAAAGATCATAAACACGCAGACATCACAGTGATCACAGAGCCGCGCTCGCTATACCGTATCACCAGACGAGTAGAGAAATGTCTGATTCACTTCCTGTCTCTTTAAATCCCGATCCGACTGCAGCCGATCCCGAGGTCTCGGAGCGGCGGTTTTGGTTCGATACCGCTGTGTTCAAACTCCTAAAGAGGAGTTTAATTCAGACGGGTTCTTGTTTGGAAATAAATAACAATGCTGTATGAGAGTGAGCAGCTGTTGGACACTCGACGTCTCTGTCTGTATTTCCTGTAACTCTGATCCGGTGAAGCCGCACCTGATGTTCAGACGTAGAGACGCCTCTCCGCTCTTAAAGCTGTTCAAATGAAAACAGTGAAGTTCAGGCCTGAGAAGAGGCGACGCGGCCGAGGTTGGAAAAGCTCCAGCTCTCGGTTTACACCGCGCTCTCCAGCGGGAGTCCGGCGCTGCGGCTATAATCGAATTACACGCTTTATTTGCAGCAATTTGTTTCTCAATCAGTCTCATTGTGCGTGGAGAAAGCCCTCCCCCCGCGCTCCTGTTCACGCCCCGCCGTCACAGACCTCAGATCAGCGCTCACGCTCGACACAATGCTCACACACACACACACACACACACACACACACACCCGGGGTCCGATCTCATCCCCTTTACGTTTGGCTCTTCACTCTTCCATGGCTGTCCACAGAAGAGAAGTGATGTGAGACAGGAGAGGTGGAGACAGACGCACTTTCTTCTCCTCCACTCTCCGCGCTGTGAAGATCATACTCTATTATTCTGAGAGTGAAATAAAGCTGCGTGTGATGACGTGACGATCACAGAACCTGAGTGTGTGTGTGTGTGTGTGTGTGTGTGAATGTAATTCTCTGCACATATTTCTGAAAGCCTGCTGAAATCTTAAATAATGGGGTTTGATAGATTATCTAAAGGCGTCAGGAATCTTGGCCGCGTTCTCCGAGTGTGTGCTGAATCACACGGCCTCATTCTCGCTCTCTCATTCCTCCCGTGTCAAACAAGCGCTACGTCCATGATTTAACACCCCTCTCTCTCTCTCTCTCTTTCTATTTTTTTTCCTCTTCCTCGTTCTGCCTCGCTGCCAGCGGGACTTGACTCAATCCCAAAAGCTCTTCAGCCTTTCCTTTCGTTCAAAAGGAGGCGAGAAAAACATCCATCAAGGCAACACCTCCTTGTGTGAGCTGGAGCTAACCCCACTTCCCCTAACTCGAGAGGCAGCACAATCGCTACATTTGTCCAGTCGGCGGGGGACTCGGAGCGTTTCAATGGGAATCTCCGGGCGCTCTTTGCATCCCAGCGGGCCCGGCTAGTGAGAAATTGAGGGCTATCAAAGGAAAGTATCACGACGCCATTAAACAGGGTTATGGGAAAACAAAAGCCGCTCTCTCTCGCTAACGTCCATTGAGATGGAAATGAGGCTGCCACGATACGTGCGCTCTTCACTTTCACTGAGTTTGTCGTTTCGTCACATTTCCAACGTCCCACAGTAACGTCTCCACCGAACAGTTGCGTTTTCTTTTTCTTCATTTTTTTTGGGGGGATACTCCCGCCTCCCACGTATGACCACTACACTAGAACTATGTCTCTTTTCTGTTCGAGATTTTTTTCTCACCCCGCCGTTGTCCGGGCAACTTCCTTTCAGTCCGGGAGAAAAGGGTCTCGAAAAGAAAGTGAAAAGCAGGCGCGGAGTGAGGGTTGGCCCAAAACAATGAAGTTTGTTCATATTCAGGCGAGCTGAAAGGACTCTTTACACCCCCCCATAGCACCACCCACCCAGCACCACCCTTCCTCAGCCTACGTACCACCCCCAACCACCACCACCACCATCATCATCATCATCATCACCGCCGCCACCAACACCGCTCCACCTGCTTCCTAAAACCGAGAGCGTGTCCATGTGTTGGCTGGACGCAGAAACGTCCCATTCAGTGTAAACAGTTTCTTAAGGTTTTCTGGACATCTCTCTCTCCCTCTCTCTCTCTCCCTCTCTCTCTCTCCCTCTCTCTCTCTCTCTCTCTCTCTTCTTCATTATCTTTATTGGCATCCCTTAGATATCCATCACATAGGATCTGAAGTCCCTCGTGCAATTTATTTCTATTTATTTTAGGACACCAAAAGGCTTCTTTAACGCTTCATAGGTCACCCATATACCCCCCACCCATTCCCCCCGCCCGCCCCCCCCCCCGACCTCCCATTGTGCCCCGCGACCCCTCCCCACGCACGCCAACACCTCCCTGGGTGCTGAACCAATAAACGCCAAAAGTTCAGATGGACCCCGGGGTCGGGGGAGGAAGGGCCGAAGGGGTCGAGTAGACGCCAGGGTCGAGTTGACAAGGTCCCGTGGTGGCACTTTGACAGCACGGAATGGGGTCGGGGACGGAGAGAAATTAGCATGGCGCTAAAAAAAGAAAGAAAGCGCTGGGTGGCTTGAATGGTGCTGAAGGTCTCCCATCAGAGCAAGGGAGGGACCAGACATGCAGAGAGCAGGACCTTTTGTCTGTTGCTTTTCTAAAAAAAAAAAAAAAGGGAAGAAGAAGGAGAAGAAAGAGAAGCATCTATTAGAGTCACACAACGTGACGAGGGCAGATGGGTTCGAGCGTGAAGCATGGGCTGGCAGATAGATGGGCTGTTTAGAGGAGTGTCACACTCTGTCTTTTCTATTCGTCTTTTATTTCTATGGTAGAATGCATTCTAACTCTCCTCTCTCTCTCTGTCTCTCTCTCTGTCTGTCTCTCTCTCTCTCTCTCTCTGTATCTCTCTCTCTCTCTGTCTCTCTCCCTCCTGAGTGCAGACTGTGATTCCTACTGCAAGGCGTCCAAAGGGAAGCTGAAGATCAACATGAAAAAGTACTGCAAGAAAGATTATGGTGAGTCATAACACACACACACACACACACACACACACACACACTCTACATCTATATTCCTGAGGATCCCTAGGGTGCACCGCTCATTGTAGTGATGGCTTACTCAGGGCTTTTAAGAAGAAAGTCAAAGGGATGAAACAGAAGGAAAGGCCATCAGCGCGGGGCTTAGGGGACGGACCCGGCGCTGACGGACGGCTCAGCAGGTATTTAAGCCCAAAGCGGATCAAGTCAAGGGAAGTGTGACGGACAGAAGGGAGCAGGGCGCTAAGGGGAGATCCTCATTAAGGGAAGAGCAGCATTCCTAAAGCCAGCAGGCATTCTCTCCTCTCTGAATGGAGCAGATGTGCGTCTCCCTCCGTCCCTCCCAGCTCGCACCGTTTCATCAGTCAAGCGGGACGCAGAGGAACTTAAAGAGCTTAGCAGCACTAATGACAGCCAGCTTGTTGATTCATTTGGACAGACACCCTTGACACAAGTTTTTTTCCCCCTTTTTTTTAAAAGGATAAAATCTTTATCCAAACCCCCCAAGGAGCGTTTATTTAATAACGCACAATAAAGTGGCAGCTCATATTGTCCGGCCGTGTTCTGTGTATCCACATCCATCCAGTTCATTTCAAAAACACATTGGAAAAGGAGGAATATGATCAATAATAATAATAAAAAAATGAAATTGAACAACTCAAACAATGTAACATCCTGAGCCTGTAAAGATTCACTGTTAGTCTCTTGAGGGTCTGAATGCATTAATGGTGCTCAGGTGCTCAATAAAGCAACAGGAAAGTGTATCAGAGCCTCACAGGCCAAAGTGTTAGTGTGAAGGACGTCAATAGAAAAAAACGAAAGAAGAATAAGCAGCACACAGTCGCTTCACATACGAACATGATGAAGAAAAGTTGTGAAACGTCATCACAGTAAAATAATAAAGCGAGTTACTGAACGGCGTTTCCATGAGGGGGTGTGTGAGGTAACGGCAGTAACACGCTGATGATCCGGTGACAGCGCCACCTGTCAGGGGGAGATATATTAGGCAGCAAGTGACATCGTTAAGGAAGGTGGTGCGTGTCAAAGTAACATCCGCATGAACACAAGGAGAGTCCAGACCATGGCACGTCAGGAGGACGAGACCGGATCCAGAGACGCTCTGTCCCAGTCGTCTAGACATTTTTCCTGCTTCCAGCACATCGACTCTGACCGCTCACTCACTGCCTAATATAAAGACCCCCACACCCTCAATTATGAGGCGCTGGCGTTTTTCCCGCCGCCCCACTGCGGCTCGTCCCGTTTCCTACACACCTATTAAACCTAATCCAGTTTTCCCTCGGCTCCGCCGCCGTCAGGGGTCTTTGTGCGCTAACAGACACGGCCGCGCCCAGCGCCCCGCTTCAGGGTGAGGAGCTGATGTGCAGAGCTCCAGGCGAGTCTCAGCTGCGTCCACTCTGTCAACACCACGGCACAGCCACGAGCCGCACACGCACACGCACACACACACACACACACGTGTTGATGAAGGGTTGCAGTTGTCTGTCTCTATGTAACATTTACAGTTAAACAGTTTTAAGGTTAAAAAAAGGTCTGGAGAGAAATAAATAAACACTGTGATTACTTAAATGTAGTAAATTCTAATACTTAAATATTATAACTTATTACTTATATATAAAATATTACTTGTATATATTAACCTATATTACTCATATATAATAACATATTACTTTTATATAATAAAATTTGTTATATATAATAACTTATATGACTGAAGAAGAAAAAGAACAATAATCGGTTATTGTAATGACTTAGTGACATTTGAAATGATTTATTTCCAAGTAGATAAAAAGAACTGACATAAAACCTCTTTTTTTATTTACATTATTTTTACATTACATTATGTAAATTATTTATTAACATTTAAACATGCAAAAAAGGGAAAGCTACACATACGTATAAGTGATTTATTATAATTATACTGAGCTGAGGGACAACATGAAAAATACTTTAACATAATTAATTATAATTTACAAATATTCGATTATAAATACTTTCATGTTCATTACAATCTGTTAGAAAGTTATTATAAATTATTAACTTATTATCCCTCTCTGTGATTGGAGGATTTCTGTCTGAAACTTGGTCAAGAATACAACAAACGCATGCGCACACACACACACACACACACACACACAGTTCTACAAGTTGTATGATCATAAATGTAAGTAATATATCATGAGGTAGCCGTTAGAGTCTTTGAGGTCAGTGGAGGATGAAGAGCGCCTCCATGAGGCCTTCAGGAGAAACCAGATCAAACCAAATATGGGTGTGTGTGTGTGTGTGTATCACACACTTAGTGTTTCAGCGCAGCAGCATCTGAGAGCGTCTCCAGGCTAAATTATGGCTCTTCAGCAGGATTACGCGTTTAAAATCCGCTCGCGTCGTCACCGAAACACACACTCGGAGTGTACAGAGATGGACAGAGCTGGTGTGCAAACCTTCAACACACGTGATTGTTTATTATAGTCAGTTATTATTACTTCTCCTAAGATCTGGAGAACATGAAATCATCGTGTTAGGCCAGTCTTTACTTGTTTTATTTACTTAACGTTTATCTGTTACCTGAATCAGCTGTAGATGTGGAGGCTGCTGGAAGTGTAGAAAGAGACAAAGAACATCAATATCAGTTGAATCACATTGACTTTGGTTGTCACTAAAAACTCATTTGAAGCATTAGAGACTTTCATTTGTTCATTTGACAGATGATTGGAGTCACATGGCTTGAGTGGAGACTTAATAACTGACTTGCGATCACAAGATGCTCATAAGTGTCAGGATTGTACTAACCTCGGTGACCAGAAGACGTAGCTTTAGCGGTTAGCCCAATGTAGCGTGGATGGTG
>JAQQZT010000037.1:36738775-36749605 GCA_030068275.1 Clarias platycephalus | reverse complement strand
CAGGGGGGGGGGCAGTGTATTTATCCCCATTTGTACAACTCTAGGCAACACACACACACACACACACACACACACACACACACACACACACACAGAGAGAGATAATATATATTATTGACTATAATAAAACAATGATTTGTGGGAAAAACTTTACAGTTTAATAATCCAGATGAATATAAATATAATAATAAACACAGACACTGTGGATACAAACTGCAGCATTAAAACACTCAGACACCAGAATCATCATAATAATAGAAATAAGTAATAAATAATGAATAATGGATAAACTAAACAAATTTCACAGGACCACAGCTATTGTATGAACACACACACACACACACACACACACACACGCATGCATGCCCACACACTGAGCGTGGTGACCTTCATACACAACGATCATAACAGTGACTGAATAACTTCATTCTATTCAGATGTCATGAGTGTGCATGTTTTAAGATTAAACACACACACACACACACACACACACACACACACACACACACACACATGAAAACAAACTGTGAACTTTTAAACATGAAATTAGTTTTAAATTCTGCTGATGATGATTTATTTCATTTACTCAAACCACAGGTTTTTAATACGACATTCAATTCAACATTAATAAAGAGTTATTTTATTATGTATTATGTTACAGTTTTCTGCACTTAATTAATCTAACACACACACACACACACACACACATGCAGCGTGTACTCATCAGATCTTCAGAGTAATAAACGTGTCGTGTCTGAGTGTGGACTTCATCTGTTCTTAGACTTGCTGCAGTGTTTGTTTTGTAATCTCTAAAGCCTGAAGACGAGACCCAGTGTGTTTCTCCCATAAACACGGGGAACCGGCTCACGTGCTTCATAGGAGAGCTTGTAATTTTCCACCGCTGTTACACGAGACGTTTACATAAATGATCCACTTGTTTCAGAGCGACTGCCGGAGCGAGACGCTGCACGGAGATCAGACCTGCGGAGGCTCCACACCTCACCTGCTCTCTTCAACATTCTTCTCATTCCTTCTGAAGATTCAACGTTTTTCTAAACTAACTAAAGAGTCATCTTGACCTCCTTAATCTCTAAACTCATTACATTACATTTCAGTTTCTCACCAACTTTCAAGATCAAAATCTTCCAAACCGTCCACATTATTCCGAACTCTCTTACGACTTCGCTTCCAAGCTCCACTTCATCTGCAGGAGCAATGCTCGAGGTTTCTCCGAGCTCAGAGTTCTCCAGCTTCGGCCCGGTGGAGACGCAGAGGGCGAGCGGGTCAGATGGCTCTCAAAGGCGTCGCTCTTCTTCTCTTTCTGAGACGTCAGATGTGCTCGAGTTCCAAAGGAACTTCCTCAGACCTCGGTCCAGATCCTTCTACACCTTGGATCAAAACAAAAACAGCGAAGCTTTACAGGGGGACAAGAGGCCAAACCTTCACAAGAAAAAATCATCAAAACCAGGAAGCAAACATCTGAGGAAAGATCATGGAGGTACAGTACGTTCTGTCTCCTTCTTAGAAATCATGAGTCCATCATTCTGAGAGAAATGAAGAGCATTAGAGACTGTTCCTTTGTTCATTTGGCAGATGATTGGAGTCGCATGGCCTGAGTAGGTTCTTAATAATGGACTTGAAAATGTTTAAAGCGATCACAAGATGCTCATAAGGTCATGAGTTTGAAGACTGATGATGTTACTTACTTATATTTATTGATGTAAATACTTATTTACTTTTTCCTTTATAACTGTGACCTCAGCCGATCCAACCCTGCAGTATAATAATGTACTCGTAATAGACGAGCACACGTGTCTCTAAATTCGTAGGTGTTTGTAGTTGAAACTTGTAGTTGATGAATTTTAAAACGACTGGTGACGGTCAGTTCAGCGTCTCCACATGGTGTGTACTGGGGTGGTTTCTTGTCCACTCTGATGTCAGTTTAGTTTTCTCACACTTACTGGACAGGGTTTAAATCATTTACGGTTCACTAATCACAGGCTAATTTTGTTTCTATAACAACAAAATTATAGAAAAGTCTATATATTTAACGAAAAGTGCCAAAAGTCTTAGTTTAAAATCTTTTTTTATTATTATTTATTAATTACTAAGACACAGAATATTGAACAGCGAGACAGATCCAATGTGAAATTTGAAATCACTTCATCTTCTGGAACTGACTCACTCAATTAGCTCAATTCAGTGGTTTAATTCCAAACAACAATTTTTGACTTCAAAGATGACACCTTGTTGGAGAAATGAAGAATGTTCTCACAGGTGCACTCAGAGGTTTTTTCCCCACATTTTTCCACCTTTGGTTTATTTCTAAAGAAGGTTTTCTGTCCTGCAGGTCCAAGAGGAAACCCTAAAAACCTCCCGATGCTGACCATCACAGAACCGGACAGCTGGGAGATCAGATCGTCTGCGAGCATGAGATACGGTCACTACGTGGACTGGGAGAAAATCAACCCAGAAGCCGCCTCTCGCTTCCAGAAAGTTCTTTGCAGCGATCATTCGGAGCTGAAGGAAATGGCTCGCTCGGGATTCTGGGTGACGCCACACACACTGCAGGCCAAGTCCTACCAGCACCTCATCCAGCGCATCGAGAGCACATCCAGCGCCGAGGACTCGGAGACGTATCGCCGTCTGGCAGCCAGGATGTTCGAGGATGGCGGCAGCAGAACGCATCCTTTCCCCAGGTTCATGAAAGATGGTGAGATCCCTCGCTACTGCCTCAACAAATCAGGCCTGAACTCAGTAAAGAAGATCCTCCTATGTGTGAGCGAGAACTTCCCAGAGATAACCTTCTGCCCCATTTTGCCGGCCCTGGTGTCTCTGCTGCTTCACTACAGTGAGGACGAGGCTCAGTGCTTCCACAGCATCAGCTCACTGGTGAGGTTTACAGATCCACAAAAGCGCTACATCGATCAGAACTTTGTCACCACCCACGCGTCCTGCATGACCTTCGGGGACTTGGCCAATAAGTACTGCCGGGGAATCCGTAAGCTAATCGCTAGCTCCCACCAGAGCCTGTTCGAGTTCTACTCCGACTGGATCATGTGGATTTTTGCCGACCTGCCTTTCAGCTACGCCGTCCGCGTGCTGGACATCTACCTGGTCGAGGGCTACAAGGTTCTGTACCGCGTAGCTTTAGCGCTCCTCAGTCTCTACAAGGTCTCTGTGAGCTCTCGACTGGCCCACGTGGAGGATTTCAAGCAGGACATGAAGGGGTTTGTGGAGAACGTGAGCCGCCATAGTAGCGTTGATGCGCTGCTTCAGAGAGCCTTTAGCATCCAGCTGCCTGCGCGCGAGGAGCTAAACTTCCTCTACAACGCTAACAAGCAAGCGCTAATCAGGAAAGGGATCGAGCATGAGAGGTGAGGAGTGTGAGGACTACACACACTCCACTGGGAGTAGTTCTCTATATCATGTGTCACACTGCAATATGAGAAGGAAAAGATTAAACAGATCACTGATAACCAACGGAAACGTCCTGTCTCGCCGCAAAATCTCGTCCTTTTCAACACTTTTGCCGTTTCCTTATTCTGTCTTCTTATTTCCAGGTGATTAATTCTAGTTTGTAATATCTGTAAGATGTTAATAAGTGTGTGTGTGTGTGTGTTCCTCTGCAGCTCCTACCAGAGTGTGGATTTGGGACGTTTTGTCTCCAGCGTGGTGTCTGAGACGGAGATGCGAGTGGTGTGGGCTTGGATCCCCGAGCGCTTCTCTCTCTTCCACCCACAACGTCTCTACAGCACCGAGGAACACGGCCGAGAACTCACAGAGTACGCCATCATCCACCTCCATCTCCCACTCCATCTCTCCACCTCCACTCTCCTCTCTTTCTCTTATCGTTCTCCTCATTCTGTTCTCTCTCTCCATCATGAGATAAACGACTAGTGAAGTGTAACAGCTTTGTGCAGATGTTTGTATTATTTCTAGTGACTTTAGACAGATGGAGCCGTACTGAAGTGCTGCAGTCGCAACTTTTATAGAGTTTAAATTCATCCTCTCCACTTCCTGTTCTCTACTAAGGTCTCCACGTTCTTACTCTTTACTCAACATCTGAGACACCCTGTTCACTCTGTAGTGCTGTACACTGTCACATGTCAGGGTTAATATATATACAGTATATACAGTATAGATCATTTCCCCCCTCAGGTTTTATGTGCATGTTGAAGGCCACGAGCCGACGGTGCTGCTCCTGAAGACAGTGGACGAGGAGGTGAGTTTCACATCAGATCAGACAAAACTTTAATTAACACACATTCAGGCTGTTCGGAAATCATGGAGACGTGTCTCAAACCACACTCCTGTATTACCACTCCCTGTCCGTCTGTCCGTCTGAGTCAGGTATGTGGAGCGTTTTTGTCCTCAGACTGGTCTCTGAGGAGACGTGAGGGAGCGGAGCTGCTGTGTTTCGGCACTGGAGAGTGTTTCGTCTTCACGGTAAGATACTTTAGGAAAACATCTGGACAGGAAGTGATGTAATAATGAGATGTTATGTTATTTGTGCTTCATGCAGCAGCTGTGTGTGTTCTCATTTAACTGATAAACGCTGATGTTTCAGCTGAAGCCCGCGATGGAGCGATACCAGACATCAGTGCTGCACATCACAGGGACGACAGGAGGGAAGGAATCCTCTTCATCTTCCTCAGCTTCCACTTCCTGTGACACGATGACATCATCCTGCACTGGGTGCCCTGCAGTGACCCCGTACTTCATGAGCGGAGATGACAACATGCTGTTTATTGGTGAGGTGTCTGTCTGTCCGTCTGTCTGTCTGTCTGTCTGTCTGTCCGTCTGTCCGTCTGTCTGTCTGTCTGTCCGTCTGTCTGTCTGTCTGTCTGTCTGTCCGTCTGTCCGTCTGTCTGTCTGTCTGTCCGTCTGTCTGTCCGTCCGTCTGTCTGTCCGTCTGTCCGTCTGTCTGTCTGTCTGTCCGTCTGTCTGTCCGTCCGTCCGTCTGTCTGTCTGTCTGTCTGTCTGTCCGTCTGTCTGTCTGTCCGTCTGTCTGTCTAAACTACATATTTATTATTATATGGGATTGTATCTATTGTGTGTGTGTGTGTGTGTGTGTGTGTGTGTGCATGTGTGTCAGGTGGAGACAGAGGACCTGCTCTGTGTCTCAGTACGGGTCTCGCAGTGGGACAGTCTGAACGCTGTGACACGTTCGACAGTCCCGTCCTCTGCAGGGGCAAATTCAGGATCCAGAGTCTGGAAGTCTGGGGAATTCACTCTGATTCATTCTGAAGATTTAAACACACACACACACACACACACACACACACACTAAACTTAATTTCTAATTTATTCTGGACATGTTTTATGATGTGTGAAGGTCGTGAGTAACTTATTTACAAAAATTCTGTTTATTCTAGTGAACATGTGGTCAAGTGGAAAAACACCAAACTATTATGATGATTATTATTATTACATTTTATTTTCAACAAAATTTGAATTTTTATTTGAATGTATAACAATAATAATAATAATAGTTATTATTATTATTATTATGATTGGAGTAGATGATTTAGTATATAACTGTTTTTTTCACCCTTTCTTTAGACATTGTTTGATATAAACAAAACACAGTTGTATAGTTGCTATATTGTGCTTTTAGTGTGTTATCCTGATTCTATTCTGATTTGCAATTTATAGTTGCACTATTAAAGAATTTTAAACTCTATTTTTGTCACGCCTGTGCCACCACGGTCCCAGGGAATAAGATCTGGTTCTCCGCATTACTGAGCCGCCGCTTTGTCTCCCCCCGTCTCCCCGTATGTATATGTTTCACGGTAGCACTAAATTAGTTTCACCTGTGTCTCCCCCGAGTGTTTCCCTATTTACACCAGCCGAACCCGTAGCTTCCTGTCCGTTCACTCGTCCATGTCGTTTGTTCACGCTACACCATTAGTTTTGTTTGTTTCCTCCTCAGGACTGAGCAGTGTCTGCAGGTTCGGGGCATTTCTGTGTACGGAAGACCGACGTCAAGGTCAAAGTCAAGGCTGAGAAGTACTCAGCCTTTTGAGTTATAGTTATATTTTGTTTGTTTATTTGCTTTTCGTTATTTCCCTCCAGCTCGCCCGCCTGCAGACCCAGCCTGGGGAGTCTTCTTCTACGTTCTTGTTTTTGATCATCTTTTGCTTGTTCGTGTTTCGTTTTCGTTTGTGTTTGCGTCCGTCTCCTAGTCCTGAGATCATGACAGGTGAATGGACCTTTCAGGACGCAGCAGGAACCCCTTTACCTGAAGAGGATTCCCCGATGCACGAATATCTCCACGACCAACAACGGGAGATCGATAGTCTGGCACGGTCTGCCCCGACCTCTCCTCGGCGCTCCGCACCTTAATACTACATAGTGTACGTACTGGCTATCAAGCTGGATCAGCACCTCCGCGGCCAGCGACGTTGCACCTCACCAAGACTGCCGCCGAAACGACAAACGGCAAACGGCATCACCGGGATTCGAACCTGCGATCCCAGATGATAGGGCGAGTGCTTTAACCAACTGCGCCACTCGGAGGCCCTCGCGGTCATATTCTGAGCACGTCCATCAGCCTGGGGAGTCTTCTTCTACGTTCTGGTTTTTGATCATCTTTTGCTTGTTTGTGCTTCGTTTGTCACAAAATAAAGACTCTCATTGCTTAATCCTGCGATTGCGTCCGTCTCCTAGTTCTGTGATCATGACAATTTTTAGTCTTTTGGCTCGTAAATCTTCACTCAGATTTGTTTGTTTGATTTTAATGATCAAAACTGTAAAAGCATAAAAACATGAAACATTATTTTTTCCAATTATTTGTTAAATTTTTTCATTAATAATTTTGTTTAATTTACAGCTCATATCCTAATACAACATAGGAAACGTTAATTGGTTTATTTATTATAATTAAATAAAGAAATCATTCCAGATGTTTAGACTGTAAGTAATAATACAGTGAAACCTCGGCGTGTGAATGTAATCAGTTCCTGAGGCGAGATCTTAAGGTGAAATTTTGTAAACGCATTGTCTCAGAGGAAAGAACGTAAATGCAGATCATTCGTTCCAGACACCCAAAAATATTACCAATTTCCTACACTATAATCATATTTCTGCACATACGGTTCTGTGTCTTCACTAACTCTTACACAAAATGTAAATAAATACCCACAAAAATATGTAAACTCGCCTCGCTTGTCTTTTCACTGATGCTCCCGGACGTACCTGCAACCAGACGTACACGCAGCTGGATCAGTTCCTCGTATGACAAAAAAGCTTCACACTCTGGCGCAAATATGTTGGAAAAATTCTGTTCTTAATGCGAAAATCTTTAAGTTTGGATGCCGAGGCACCAATCTATTTTATAGTTATATATTTACATTTATTTACAAAAAAATTACAAAAAATAAGGATAAGAGAAATAGAATCAGAATAGAATATTTGAAAAATAAAGAAAAAATATTGTGATTATTATTATTATTATTATTATTATTATTATTATATAATTTGATGATTTTGTGAAAAATAAGTTTTTTGAAATATGGTGTTTATGACGTCAATGCCGTTGCTAGGTTACGGATGTAAACATTTTGGGAATGCTGCTCAGATCAGACTGTGTATAAACGTTTACGCTTCACACTTTTTTTGCTGTGAGATTGTTGTATTGTTGTGTGAGTGTGTGAGTGTGTGTGAGTGTGTGAGACTCTCATGGCTGCAGAAGTTCAGGAGATTCCAAAACTCCAACTTGAAGCCGTTATTGGGTTCAACGGTAAGAGCTGACATTAGACCTTTACTGTACACAACACACACACACACACCTACACACACACACAATTTCTCGCATTCTCGTTCCTTCTCCAGGTCATGTGATCTCGGGTCTGCACGTGCACCCGGACCGGGAGCACCTGATCTACCCGCTCGGCTCCACGCTGGTCATCAAGAACCTGCAGGACGGGAGGCAGGACTTCCTCCACCACCGACACACCAACAACATCTCCTGTGTGTCTGTGTCCAGGAGGGGGACATACGTGGCGTCAGGACAGGTCAACTTCATGGGCTTTAAGGTGAGCGTCCGATCCTCACACACACACACACACGCACACGCACACACACACACGCACACACACACACACCCTGCGTCCGATCCTCACACACACCCTCCAGAGATCCAGAGCTGTTTATTTATTTATGTTTATTTATTTAATAATATTTTATTTAATAAACTTGTTTTTTGTTTGATTTTATGGATTTCTTTGCTTGATGCCAATTTTTGTGTAAATGTTTGAAATGTTTTTTTCATGTTTAGTGCTGTGGCCTTGCACCTCCAGGTTCTGGGTTCGATTCCCATCTCAGACCTTTTATTTTTCTTAAATAATAACGTGAGATAAAACACACACACACACACACACACACACACACAGACTGTTAGAACACAGACACCAGTCTCACTCTGTGTTGTGTTGTGGAGGAGGCAGGACACGTGTCTGATGGAGCTGTCCCGGTGTGTATTTGGTGAACTCGGTCCTGTAGGGTTTAATCTCTGCTGCTTTCTCTTCCCCTCAGGCTGATGTGATCATCTGGGATAACAGTAAAAGTGAGATTCACGCTCGTCTCGTCCTCCACCAGGCCAAAGTGGAAGCTCTGTCTTTCTCCCCCAATGAGAAATACCTGGTGACTCTGGGAGGACAAGACGACGGCAGGTAACGTCACTAAGCTTCATCCTCTACTGAAACTCCTCTCATCAGTATTCAGAGCTCAGGTGTAACTACAGACTTCAGTGTCACCGTCTGACAGTTTATTATAATCACAATATACAACAACACACACACACACACACACACACACACTCTCAGCCAAAACATGGTATCGGTGCAAAAAATTGTCTCACCAGGTGAAAAAGTGAATTATTATATATGATCATATAACACCATTTTTCATAACACTTAACGTATATAAATATATGATGTGTGTGTGTGTGTGTGTGTGTGTGTGTGTGTGTGTGTGTCTGCAGCATCGTGGTGTGGAACGTGGAGAAGAAGGAGGCGATCTGCGGGAGTCTGGTGTCGGCTCAAGGTGCAGGTCACTGTCTCACCGTCAGCTGCTGCAACCTGAGCGACGACGTCTTCATCTCAGCCGGACAGTAATACTCGTCTTCTTCTTTCTGTGTGTGTGTGTGTGTGTGTGTGTGTGAAACAGTGTCAGATTATTGACTAAAATAAGGGGCGTGGTCTAAAGTCTAAAGGCAGAACTTGTTAATTGATAGAGTTGATGTTAAGACTGATATCTTAAATAATTAAAATAAGATGAATCGTAGCTTTAGGGTTAACACTGTGCTGAAGGGTCTCAGGATTAAAACTTTAATTAACACATAAACAACACAAAGTTAACCGACACCAAACAGATAAGAGCAGAGGATCAGATCAGGACCAGGAACAAGAACATGAACGAGATAAGACTCAGGAGATTAAACTAATTCTAATTCAAATTTTATTTGTCACCTACACGACCATACACAATATTAGATTAGATTAGATTAGAATAGAATAGAATAGATTAGATATGATTATATTAGATTTGATTATATTAGATTATATTAGATATAATTAGATTTGAATAGAATAGATATGATTAGATTAGAATAGAATAGATATGATTAGATTAGATTAGATATTATTAGAATAGATTAGATATGATTAGATTAGAATAGATATGATTAGATATGATTAGATATTATTAGAATAGATTAGATATGATTAGATTAGAATAGATATGATTAGATTAGATATGATTAGATTAGATTAGATTAGATTAGATATTATTAGAATTGATTAGATATGATTAGATTAGAATAGATATGATTAGATTAGATATGATTAGATTAAATTAGAATAGATTAGATTAGAATAGAATAGATATGATTAGATTAGAATAGAATAGAATAGAATAGATATGATATGATTAGATTAGATTAGATTAGATTAGAAAGATTAGATTAGAATTGAATAGATATGATTAGATTAGATTAGATTAGATATTATTAGAATAGATTAGATATGATTAGATTAGAATAGATATGATTAGATTAGATATGATTAGATTAGATTAGATTAGATTAGATATTATTAGAATTGATTAGATATGATTAGATTAGAATAGATATGATTAGATTAGATATGATTAGATTAAATTAGAATAGATTAGATTAGAATAGAATAGATTAGATATGATTAGATTAGAATAGATATGATTAGATTAGATATGATTAGATTAGATTAGAATAGATATGATTAGATTAGATTATATATTATTAGAATAGATTAGATATGATTAGATTAGAATAGATATGATTAGATTAGATATGATTAGATTAAATTAGAATAGATTAGATTAGAATAGAATAGATTAGATATGATTAGATTAGAATAGATATGATTAGATTAGATATGATTAGATTAGATTAGAATAGATATGATTAGATTAGATTATATATTATTAGAATAGATTAGATATGATTAGATTAGAATAGATATGATTAGATTAGATATGATTAGATTAAATTAGAATAGATTAGATTAGAATAGAATAGATATGATTAGATTAGAATAGAATAGAATAGAATAGAATAGATATGATATGATTAGATTAGATATTATTAGAATAGAATAGATATGATTCGATTAGATTAGATATTATTAGAATAGATTAGATATGATTAGATTAGAATAGAATAGAATAGATATGATTAGATTAGATTAGAATAGATATGATTAGATTAGAATAGATATGATTAGATTAGAATAGATATGATTAGATTAGATATGATTAGATTAGATATGATTAGATTAAATTAGAATA
>JAQQZT010000037.1:36583436-36594897 GCA_030068275.1 Clarias platycephalus | reverse complement strand
CAATAATCCACCCTGCTGGTGATAAAGGCATGGACAAGTTTCTCCAAGTCTTGATTGGAAACAAAACATCTAATTCTCGCAATGTTTTTGAGATGACAGTATGCTGATTTAGTTACTGCTTTGACATGACTACTGAAACTAAGGTCTGTCTCCAGAATCACCCCAAGATTCTGGCCTGATTTTTAGTTATCTGACCCCTAGAGTGAAGGTGTACATTCACCTTCAGAGCTTCATCTATGTTTCCAAATGCAATGACCTCAGTTTTCTCCAACTGTTACTTTCTCTTTCTCATTATCTGACTTAGTGGGAGCATATACAGGCTAAACAGGAGGGGTGCAATGTCATGTCATGGACGTTTCTTCGGGACAGGAACAATGAATCAGATAGTGCTACGTCCTTAATAACAATAGATGAGTAATCTAGAGTGTATCCACGATTATGTGTTGGCCCTGAATCAGGTCAAAAGTGTTTAAAACACTTATCATTTCTATTGTAGTATTGATTTCTGCATTATCGATGTGAATATTAAAGTCCTCTGTTATAGCAAAAGAGTCAAACTCATCGCAGGAAGTCATTGATAGCAGTTCTGTGAACTCTTCTATAAAGTCTGGAGAGTACTGTACCTTGGAGGTCTGTAAATTATGATAAACAGAATGCGTGGAGCACCTTTCAGCAAAATCCCTAGATATTCAAAAGACAAGTACTAAGCAAATGACGCTTGCATTGACGTACAACTTTAAATAGAGCAGCTACACCTCCACCTCTACTAACAGTTCAGCAGACTTTAGTAGGAGGGGCTGCTTCATTAAGGACTGTTACACTGTAAAACTTAAAATCCAATTATTTTGTGGTGATCAAATCATTGTGTCATAATCTTAGTTTGATGTATAATAGGCCGCAGATTAGATGGGTCAGCCGTACGGCTTGAGAAGGCCTTCGACTTTCTATCACATGATAGAAGAGATAGAAAGAGCAAGTGTACAATACAAATACTGTACAGGCACACTGGGTTCCCACTTGTTCTGTAAACATTTATAAATCATCTGTGGGCTTTGCAGCAAAAGGGTGGGAGAATTTGGTCCCAGTATACACCAGTTCCTCCATTTTTTTGTGAGAAGCTTGGAAGTGGAGATGCTGGAGAGAGGGATGTGTCTGGTGAGATGGGCTCTGGCTCTGGTGTTTCCGGTGGCTGTAGTATATTGTCCTGAATTCCCGGGCTATTTTCCAGGCATCTTGGAGCTGTTGTAACATGTCACAGTCTGTCTGTGATGAGCTCTGTGGGCAGGATTAAGACAGGATGTCCCTGAGCCGTGGTTGTTTTGGCTGCGTGGTGTTATCAGTGTCCTTGTGGGATTCTTCAACCACATGATGACTTCGAAAGCTGTCTGTGGTCAATCATACTTTGTCCAGGTGTGCATGTGCCATTCAGGTTGAGAGGATTGGCACCATCTGCTGAAGGATGACGGAGGAAGAAAGAGATATTGTCCTTTAGCACCTTGCACCAAGTTTGTTTGAGTGAAGGCCATCCAGTTTGAACAGTTGTCTACGGCCCCAGAAAAGATTGAAGTTGTTGATGAAGTTGACTCCTTTTGAACTGCAGGTTCTTTGTAGCCATGTGTTCAGCCCAAGCAGCACTGAAAACATGTTAGTACCTCTTGCTGGGAGTGGTCCACTGATGAACAACTGAACTTCATGTCTTGAAGTGTTTCAAAGAGTTCACTGAAATCCTTCTTAAGAGGTTCTGACTGCTCTTTCCAAATGCCATTCTTCCCCATGTGGGTGATGATTCAATTTGCGGTCTTGTGTGTCATCGGGAATGTTCCGAAGTTCCCTGTTCACATCAGGAATGGTTGCTTGAGGAAAGTAGCATGAAGTTGTTGTCCTGCTAATGATGTTTCTGATAATGGAGACCCCGATTATCAGAATTGATTCAATCCATATTCAATGACATTTGGGGATTCTTCACCCACATTCATTAATGCTTTTTAAGAACCGCAGTCCTTTTGTAGAAGTTTGTGGCAGGTCATGCAGCAAGTAGATTCCACAATAGGCATTTTCTCTCTCGTCTGTTTGAATGTACAAGGCAGCTGTGTTTAACCGTCTCTGGAATGTAAGCTGCTGGCAGTGGGAGGCGAAAATCCCCTTTTCGTCCAGTCCCAAAAAGTTTATAATTTTAGTGTTTGTGCCAAAAATTGAGCACTGTGCTAAAAGAAAGTAAAAATCTTAGAGAAATCAGAGCAAAGTACAGATATAAGTAAAGAACAGAGCAGTAAACAGGAACGTCCGAACGGTAGCGAAGCTATTGATTACATACTGTACACTGTGCTGTTGGAATATTGGTAATATGAATAACAGGTAAATGAATGATTACACTGTAGAATATAATTATTGCATATACATTTTATACTGTAAAGTTTTATCTCATTGTTGTTTGTGTTTCAGGCCTGAATGAATGTCTGTATAATACAGCAGCCGATGCTGAAGAGACCATCACAGTGTAAAGTCCAATTACTTTATAAACATCAGTCATCAAGAGATATAAAAAACAAAAATTCTCCATTTCTGTGTCATCAAGAGAGTTAGTGTTGAGTGTCATGTGACCTTGAGTGTTATTGTAAATGTGGAACTGCAGGAGCAGGCAGTCGGGACTTTGGAAACCCCTTAAATGTCTCCGTGTCTCACAGCTTTTGAGTCTGAGGCTCCTGATCCTGAATGTTCACGTTATTCTACACAAGTGCTAAGCTTTATGTAGGGCGTGCAGTTTGAGATTTAGACCTCTCACATTGGCATTTAATCGTGGTGGTATAGGAAGATTACTGAAGATTAATGGAGGAAACACTCCATTATTGGCTCTACAGTATCTCACAAAAATAAGTACACCTCTCACATTTCAGCAAACACTTTATTATTTGTTCTCAAGGCACAATGGTATAAAAATGAAGCTTGGATCTACTTTAGAGTCATCAATGTGCAGCTTGTATATCAGTACAGATTTACTGTCCTCTAACAATAACTCACCATGCAGACTTTGTTGTCTAAATAACTGGAAACGATAATGAGTACACTTTAAGTAAACATGTCAAAACTGTGTCCAAAGTGTCAATATTCTGTGTGAGCACCGTTGTTATCTAGCATGGCCCTGTAATCCTCCTGGGCC
Organism: Clarias platycephalus; assembly: GCA_030068275.1. NCBI lineage: Eukaryota > Metazoa > Chordata > Actinopteri > Siluriformes > Clariidae > Clarias > Clarias platycephalus. The sequence continues at coordinate 36,591,740 of JAQQZT010000037.1, read as the reverse complement.
TGGACTTCACCAGAGCTGCACATGTTGGGATCCTCCTCCACTCCTCCATGATGACATCACGGAGCTGCTGGATGTCAGACACACGACGCTTCACCACCTTCCGCTTGAGGATGTCCGTACATGTGAATAGGTCATGTGACTTTGCATGTGTAAGGATGTACCGCTGTTATCATTTAGGGTGTACTCACTTTTGTTGCCAGCTGTTCTGGCTGTATGTTGAGTTATTTCCAGAGGACAGTAAATCTATACTGTTATACAAGCTGCACATTGACTACGCTAAAATATATCCAAGTTTAATTTCTATAGTATTGTCCCATAAGGGGAGAATTAGAGGGGTGTATTTACTTTTAGGAGTGGGTGCATTTCTATAACAGCACTTTCCAATAGGTTAAGATTTAGGGCTTCCATAACTTGTCTCTGTCAGCTGTGAACAATTAGACACTAAACATTAGACAATAAACATTTCTTAGATTACATTTACTGTAGATCACCGGAAAACAACTGAACTTCAAGTCTTTAAAATCATCCATCCTCACTCCCAGACACAGGATCAGTGCCGTTCTTTATTTACTTTTACATTTGCTTTTATGGTTTTATCTCAGCCCTAACACACATCCAAAATGTTGCACAGATAAAATAAGTTCTATAACAAACCTCTGCTGGACTGGAAGTGTATCACAGTCAGCTGATAAAATGTTCAGCAGCTCTGTGGAGTGCCTTTCCTCACTTCCATAATGAAAAAACTTTTTATTGTTTTTACCGGTTATTATGTGACTGTTTATTATAATATGTTCTGGTTATTGTCAAATATACATAATTATTTCTATGCACAGGTGAATTACACTGATCGACCTTAACATTGAACCACCTGCCTAATAATGTGTGGTTCCCCCTTGTGCCCCAAAACGGCCCTGAGGCATCGAGGCCTGGACTCCACTAGACCTCTACAGGTGTGTGTGTGTGTGTGTGTGTGTGTGTGTTAGCCGTTAATAGCAGATCCTTTAAGTGCTCTAAGTTGTGAGGTGGAGCCTTCATGGATCTGACTTGTTTGATCTGAACTTACATTAGGCAGACGTTCTCATCCAAAGCGAAGTTTCCGTCATTCGCTAGATCTTTACACTGGGTTATTATGTTACTAAGTATACTGTAAGTACAGTTTTTTTTCTCTTTTTGGTGGGGGGGGGGGATTAACCCAAATATTTAACAAACAGATAGACCTTTAATTATCGTTTAAAGATTGACTACAGTCCTGTAGAGGAAGTTCATTCCTGTGTGCAGTGTGTCAGGGTGCGTTTTCCTGCTGAAGAGGATTGAAGGTTCTTTACAACGACCCCTGATTCCACCTTCATTCCTTTTATACAGAACTCCAAGGAACAACAACAGTAAAATATTCCCTCCCTAAACAGGCTGTGTGATGAATTGGGCTTAAAATATAAAATCCACATGAATGCCAGAACCCTAGTGAACCCAACAGATCACGTAATAAAGCTAATTCTGTAGGAAAATGACATTGTAATGTCTGTTTGTACTTATTATTATTATTTTCATTTTGTTTTATTTGTGTCCATATTGTTTTTTTTTTATGATAGTTGGTAGTCTGTGAATGAGAAATAGAAATAAATATTTACTGAACAGAATTGGTTTCGGGGTCCGTTAAATACCCAAGTAGAAAACACAAACATGTGTCACAGTAACTGTAGCAACAGTAAGTAAATATGATTCAGTGTAAATGTTTAGATTGTCCATAAGTATATATACAGTACTGTATATGATTATAAAATCAGATCGTCCTGAAATTCTTCCTGAAATTCACAACGCAACAAACATGCCACAGATAAAGTCACAGAGATCAGACGACTTCTTCATTTTGATGATGAACTTCTTCAGCTGAAGCTCCTGACCCGTACTGTATCTGCAGGATTATATGTTATATTATATTTTATGTGCTGATTAGATAACTGCATCAAAGTGCCTATTAAAGTGGACGGTGTGTGTATATTTCTGTTAAGCTCTTCTGCAAAATATACAGTCCTGCTCAGCATTATTGTCACCCCTGGTTACGGCGTGTTCTTAGGTTTCTAATAAATATATTTTTACATTGAAACAATATCGAACAACAATGGAAGAAAAGAGAAAAATCCAACTTTTAAATGAAATGCAATTTATTCAGTGGGAAAAAAATCCCATATTAACATTTTTTTATTTTTTATTTTTACATGAAATCATGTGTGCCACAATTATTGGCACCCCTGATGTTAATACTTTGTACAACCCTAAGACAGCACTTAATCTCCTCCTATAACATTTCACAAGATCAGGACCATACAGATAGAGGACCATTCCTCTTTGCACAATCTTTATAGATCATCCAGAGTCCTGGATCCTCTCTTATACACTCTCCTCTTCAGCCCCTCCTCCTCACCCCACAGGTTTTAATTGGGTTGAGGTCTGAGGACTGAGATGGCCATGAGAGGAGCTTGACTTTGTGTCTGCTGAACCATTTTGGGTTAGATTTTGCCACATGTTTTGGGTCATTATTATGTTACTGGGTCCTGCTGAAAGCCCCAATGACGACCCATCTTCAGCTTTCTGACAGAGGCCATCAGGTTTTGATTTAAAATGTCCTGGTATTTCAAAGAGTTCATGATGTCATGCACCCTAACAGAGGAACAGGCCCACAGCGTCACAGGTCCTCCACCATACGTCACAGTGGGCATGGGGTGCTTTTCCACACACTCATCTTTTGTTTTCCGCCAGACGCAGACAGTGTTTGGTACCAAAAAGCTCTGTTTTAGTCTCATCTGAGCACAGCACACGGTCCCAGATGAAGTTCCAGTTCCGCTCAGCAAAACGTTTGTTTGCGATTGTGTGTAAGTAAAGGTTTTCTCCTTGCATGCCTCCCAAACAGCTTGTTGGCATGTAGATGGCGTCTGATGGTTGTTATGGAGACTTTGTGACCCCAAGATGCCATTCATTGATGCAGTTCTCTAACAGTGAGCTTTGGAGATTTGTTTTTACTTCTCTTACTATCCTCCTCACTGAGCGTGGTGTGGACATAAACTCGGGTCTTCGTCCAGCTTTGTGTGTCACTGTTCCAGTTGTTTTAAACCTTTTAATGACTGTAGATACAGCATGGGCGTGTTTATGCGAGCGGCTGTTCTCTTCTGACTTATGAAGGGGTGTTCTCCTGGCTTTTTTCTATGTTAAAGAGTAGATAAGAGAAATTGGCCTCTGTGTCATGTCATATTTATACCACATGGAAACTAATTAATTAATTAAGAAGAAGTTACAGGTCTGTTAGAGCCAGAAATCTTCCTTGTTTGTAGGTGACCAAATACTTATTTTCCACCATAATTTGCAAATAAATGTAAACGGAAAAATCGAACGGAACAAGTCCATGAACTGTGTGTGATCTGTACTAACACACACACACTTCTAATAAATAAAGATGCTTGGCTTCACAATTATTGACACCCTTCTTGAAAGTAAATATTCAAATATGTAAATTTTATATACAATTACAGAATTTTTTTCTTTTTTATATATTTTTTTATATAAAGAAATTATGTAATTGCCTTGTGATTAAGCATGTGACAAGCTGTAACTTCCTAGTAGAGGAAAACATGTCAACTTTGGTCTTCTTTTCACATCAAACACACTGATGACTCCTGAGACCAAAAGAGTTTATTTAGTCTCATGTGATCCCTGATTCCAGTTGTAACTCCACCTGAAGCCCATCTTTTTAAAATTGTAGATTAAGTTAAAACTGTGCTTTTCTTCCTTTTAGACAGGTGCTGTACTTGTTATTTCTTTGCTAATTCCACTGAGAGGGGAACGGTTAAGGCTAGGGGTTACTGGTCAGTAGGTCAGGGGTTTGAGCTCCGTGTTGAGCCCTTGAGCTTCTCCAGGGGGCGCTGTATCCTGGCTGACCCTGCACTCTGAACACAGCTTCCTAACTGGGGAATGTGAAAAAAGCTTTTCACTGTGCTGTACACATGACAAATAATCGAATCTCAAACAATTACTCAATCTATAAATACAGTTACAGTTTTATACACAGAAGTGTATTGTATAATATTATTATATTCCATATATTTAATGTTTTCTGCTAATGCAATGATCTTTTTATGTGCTTCTTTAAAATAAAATAAAATAAAATAAAATAGAAGTTGTAAAGAGGTATTAAAAATCTGTAAAGCCTTACTGTACCGCTACACTGTGGTGCTTTCAATTATTAAAAATAAATAAATAAACAAATGCATGCAAACATTTTTTGTACTTGTAACTTCTAAAATTCTGTAGTGAGGTCATCGTTGTGCCGTAAAACCCTGCGCTAACAAACATGGCACACAGACACACACTGTCCAGGTCACCTGGTTACTGATCACTGATTATAAATAAATAAATAAATAAATAAATAAACATTGATTTGTAGAGAATTCCTGTAGAGTCTGAGTCAGACCTCAGACCTGCTCTTATACGGTACGTTTGAGAGATTTCCCTGGAGTCCTACTGGTGTCCAGCGTCCGTGTGGCGGAAGAGCATCATCTGGTCACATGACTGTATACAGTGCGCTCTATAGATTACATTCTAACTGCAATAATCGTAACTAGATACTGTACGACTCCTGGAGAAATTGTAGAGTTAGAGTGTAGAAGATGCTTTTAACTTTCCTGTGCAAACTGATGAAAATGTCTTATTTGAAACAAATACAAACACATACAAATGTGTTTGTGTGTGTGTGTGTGTGTGTTTTTAGAAGGAGGCCTCATTTAGCCTTATTGTCTTAGCAACACTTGTGGCTGCATGTCTCTTGTGGCTATAAGAGTGTTAACCGACTCCAGAGCAGCTCTCCCTTCTGATATAAGGCGTGTGGAGACCTATACTGTAAAGGTGAGTGTTTCAAATTGAGGGCAATACGTCCACCAAGTCCTGAACTGGAAAAACATGACGTTTGAGGAAACCACTGATCATTTTGAGTCCTTATGAAAGGAACAGCAAGTCCTTCCTGGTAGTGACGAGGCACCGGGCTGCGGTCAGACCTCATCACAGGTACGACCCACATTAATCACCAAACCTTTTACAGCTTTAAATATAACAATAACAGTCGTATTCACACCCTGAGGATCCTCCAACTACCAATCTACAGATCAGTAAGTAGGATAATGTTAGTTATATAGCGTAGTGTTAGTTATTAAACAAATGATGGACATCTCACTACAGTGACGTCCTGTTCGTGTGTTAAAAGAGGAGAGTGTGAGCAGGTCGGGGTTTATTAGAGAGAGCGCTCGTCACTGTCCCACTAAAAGAACTGATTTTGTTCTGACTGGAATATCTCTAAAAGGGGCGGAGTCTAGTAGTCACTTGTCAGTCATTGAACTGGTACTGGACATGTCTGTTGTCTCACGTCTAAACGTGCTGCAGTGATTATTATCAAAGAAACAGATTCACTTCATTTTGTAACTCCATCAATCAAAAGCTTTTAAATATTGGACTGTTTGTCTTATATTAAAATGCCCCAGAAGTGTGTGTCAATGTAGACAGACGTGTGTGTGTGTGTGTGTGTGTAAAGGAAACAGCAGCAGTAAATCAGAGACTTAATGTAAGATGCTGTAGACCGTCTACTTATTTGTCAAAGGAAATCACACACACACACACACACACATTTTGTGTTTATGCACAAAACCTTTTTTAGACTGTGGAAACCCCAGTGTGTGTGTGTGTGGGTGTAATGTGGTGTGTGTGCTTCTCAAAAGCCTTTGAGGGACGTGTTTTTGCAGCAGAAGAGATGAAGCCGTTTCCACTACACACACTCATCCTGCTCTGTGTGTTGCACCACTTCGGCTCCTGTTCAGGTGTGTGTGTGTGTGTGTTTAGCAGTGTTGTGTCTCATTAGGACTGATGTAGGATCAGTATCTAGGAGTCTAATCAAGTGGATTGTGTCATCTTTTCATTTTCTTTAGTAGCGTTAACGTTTAGTGATCAAATTATAAACTGTAACTGCGTAAACAATCTAGCACAAATGTTAAAGGGTTAGGGTAAACATTTTTATTATATATAATATGTAATACTGACATGATTGTTATTATTGTATAATGATTAATTTATGATTTGTAGAATCGGCAATGTTTTATTTAGAATGCTTTATTCCTCCATTAGTGTTTTAAATCTGATGCTTTATAGTTATATGCTTTGTTACTTATCTTTTTCCTCTTTATACTGTGTTTATCAATAGAGAATAAAATACATCATTGATGTTATTTATAAAATATAAATGTATGTATGTAAGTTATGTATTTATTTTGTTGTTGTTGTTGTGTGTAGAGGGTGAGGGCCGGTGTACACCCATATTTGTGCGTGTTGGGGAAAAAGTCACCATCAAGTGCAGCATCAGAAACCCAGACCAGGATGGAGTTTACCTGCTCACACGGCGAGAGGAGACGTAAGTGTGTGTTTTACTACATAAACAGCAGGAATCATCTCACACGCACACACACACACACACACACACGCACACACACACACACACACACACACAATTAAAAAAAGTAAAAATAGTTATACTAGTTATAAGTTATAATATCTTATAGTTCTATTATCTTAGAGATCGTTATAATATCTCTTACATGCTCTTACAATCCTTCAAAACCTTACAGGAGAGCAGAGAAGCGGGTGTTGTACTATTACAAAGATGTTGACAAAGATAAAGACGAGTTGACTCCTGAGACACCCTACGAAGGCAGAGTGGCGGTAAACGGGGACTTTGGAGATTTCTCGGTGTCCATCAGTAATGTGAGCGAGCAGGACAGCGGAGTTTACTGGTGCAGATTTAACAAACTTGACGTAAATACCGTGAGTGAGCGGACGTGTCTGTATGTCCAGTCGGGTAAGCAAGATCATATTTTAATGTTATTTTAGAATGTCATGATTAGAAGAGCTGTATTACTGTACATACTGTATACCGTGTGAGGAATATATTTCTTACAGTGAGTGGGTCTGGCCCACTAGTCCAGTGGTTCCCAATGCTGGCCTTAAAGGAATGTTACAATCAGGAAAGGCTGTTAATTAGTGCTGTATATGTAATACACTAATTATTATACTGGGAGCTCCGGGACCAGGGTTGGGGACCACTGCACTAATGTGATTGGACGAGCGTCATTACAAGAGTGTTTATATTAATACTGAGACATTTCACTGTGTGTATCACTCCGCTTGTTTGTGTTTATTACATTAAATATAATTAGGCTAAAACCATCACTACACCTACCGCCGGCTGAACGCTTTATCCAGCTCCATGTTTTAGACCTGTTTAGTCCCATTGACTCTGGTGTGTGTGTGTGTGTGTGTGTGTATATGGTGTTTTCCCGATTGTCTTTATCATTTTGCCTTGATTTCTTCTTACCCATCAGTCAGCTCTCACTTATTATTCAGTAGCTAACGCCTGACGAGGGTGAAGGCTTTTCTGTTTTAGTCAGTGAGTCATGAATTTTACCGTCAGTAAGACACCGTCAGTAAGACACACTATTTTAATAAATTGTCTTTTGATTTTGTTTTAGTAGTCTTCAGGTCCAGTGCTCTAATGATTACATTATGAACTAAAACTGCACAAATTAGGAAGATAAAAATTTGAGAAAATTGATTAAAAATGATAAATTCTTCTTCTTCTTATTATTATTATTATTAAATATATAATGCAGACTTTATAATTTGTTATACTTAGTTAAGGGAAAATTCCTATGCTTCAGGATTATTTGTTGTCTTTTTCCAGTATTAATTTGTATAATAATAAATTTATGACTTGCACAATCAGTAATGTTGTTTTATTTAGTAGTGCTTTTTACCTCCATTAGCGTTTTAAATCCGATAATTTATAGTTATATGCTTTGGTATTTGTCTAATATCTTTTTCACTTTGTGCTGTATGTACTTACGGGGAATAATAAATAATTTATTCTGTTGATGTGTAAATGTGAATCTAAGTTATGTATTTATATACAGTATAAAATTGTTGTTGTGTGTAGAGTGTGAGAGCCGGTGTGCACCCATGTTTGTGCATGTTGGGAAAAAAGTCACTATCAAGTGCAGCGTCACAAACCCAGATCAGGATGAAGTTCACCTGCTCACACAGCGAGAGGAGACGTAAGTGGGTTTATTACATAGAAATCTGAATTATCTCACACTCACACATACAGGAAACCATTACACTATATATATATATATATATACTGTATACACACTACCGTTCAAAAGTTTTAGAACACTTGCAAATGTCTTTGTTTTTGTTTAGTGATTTATTTTCTACATT
>JAQQZT010000037.1:36494257-36505904 GCA_030068275.1 Clarias platycephalus | reverse complement strand
TGTGTGTGTGTGTGTGTGTGTGTGTGTGTGTGTGTGTGTGTGTGTGTGTGTGTGTGTGTGTGTGTGTGTAGATCAGGGAGGATCTGCGAGCCAATGAGATTGAAGTTTACCCTCAGACGGAGTTTGATGAGGATGCAGAGGACGGAATGATCAACGACAAGATCAGGGTGAGATTTGGGGTGGTAAAGGGGTCTATATGGGGTGGCAAAGGGGTTTATATGGGGTGGCAAAGGGGTTTATACAGGGTGGCAAAGGGGTTTATATGGGGTGGCAAAGGGGTTTATATGGGGTGGCAAAGAGGTTTATATGGGGTGGCAAAGGGGTTTATACGGGGTGGCAAAGGGGTTTATACGGGGTGGCAAAGGGGTCTATACGGGGTGGCCAGGGGGTTTATATGGGGTAGCAAAGAGGTTTATATGGGGTGGCAAAGGGGTTTATACGGGGTAGCAAAGGGGTTTATACGAGGTGGCAAAGGGGTTTATATGGGGTGGCAAAGGGGTTTATATGGGGTGGCAAAAGCAATTGGGTGGCAGAGAATATTATATGAGGTGGCATGGGGTAGAAAATATATTTACATTTACAATCTATATTTATATACCAATATTTTGTGTGTGTGTGTGTGTGTGTGTAGGACATGATACCCTTTGCTGTGGTTGGCAGCGATCAGGAGTACCAGGTCAATGGGAAGAGACTTCTGGGTAGAAAGACACGATGGGGCACAGTAGAAGGTAAAAAACACACTCCCAGACACACACAGAGGAAAAAATACATTATAAAAACAGCCATGTTTTAGTTACCCGAGCTTAATCTGTCAGTTCGATTTATAAAGATGTGATCAGATGACCAGTTCATGTTATTCTGAGTGTTTTTATGGATGGTGCAGCTGTGTGTTGCACTGCCACCTGGAGGAACACAGAGGAAATACGGCCACATCATTTATCATGCATATTGATTAATTTATGTTTGTAGACATAATGAAAATTCTAAAAAAAAAAAGATAAAAGAGGATTAAAGAGAAAATGATGAAGTGATATTGTGTGTGTGTGTGTGTGTGTGTGTGTTGTGTTACAGTGGAGAACGTAGCGCACTGTGAGTTTGCATATCTGCGGGATTTGCTCATCAGGTGAGAATTAAATCATGAGATAACAAGCAAATAAACAAATAAATAATTCAAACAAACAGATAAATAAGTGCTCTGTCTCAGGACGCACATGCAGAATCTGAAGGACATCACCAGCAGTATTCACTATGAGATGTATCGCGTTCGCCGACTCAACGAGAGCAACACACACGCCAACGGAGACGCCAACGGAGTGCTCACACACGAGATGTAGCTGTCCGTCTGATCTGTCCATCCATCACTCCGTTTCTCCAGATCCAACATGTGGACAGTAATGTTAATACTCTCTGATGTGAAAGTGAAGTGTGTGTATGTGTTTGTGTGTGTGTGTGTGTGTCTTTATCATTATGCTTGCTGTCTAAATGTTTATTTCCAGCCGTTTTCTCTCAGAGCGATGATGTAAAACTTGAGAAATCCTTTAAAATATTTAAATTGTGTTATGATGTAACCAGGCTGACATTAGCTTGCTAGCGCTAACACAACCCCGATTAGCCAACTCTAGGTCATTTTGAAGCACGACTCGATAACAAAAGCAATCAGAAATCTGAAACACGTCTTCGCTACCTCGCCAGCCCGCTAGCTAATCTATCCGCTAAACTGTAGTTTGCAAATAAAAATTAATTAGCCTTGTACATTTTATATTTATGTATATAAACATGAAACATTATTGTTATTACATCAAGATGTATAATTTATCTCAGCAAACGCTGAATAGAAGTGTTTATTCTTATTATTATTAAATAATTTAGCTTGCTAGTCATAGCAGACTGAGTTAGCCATTACTGCTAGTTAGAATTTTAACAATAGCTAAGCTAACTAGGATTAACCAAATACCAAAATGTGAGTTAGCCGAGTTAGCCAGCTAGCCATTAGGTTAGTTAGGGGATATAAAATGTGTTGTTTCAGTGTGTGTGTGCTAGCTAGTTAGTGTTAGCATAGTGGCATCATGACGTAATTTAATTCTTTTGTGCCAAAATCATTTTTTTCCTTTAAAAAGTTCAACAGAACTTTAGAGCAGGAAGCAGCCGCGTCTCAGTTCTGTCCACATTAGCATCGTTTCACACACAAATGAACTGAAACCTTCAATAAATATTTTTTGTTTGTTTATTAGTTTTTTTTAAACGTGTAATCACCTGGCATCATGCTAGCCGTGTTATGCATTAGCATGCTAACTGACATTACTGCACGTTTTCAGCAACGTTAGCATGTTTCATTTTCGCTTCCCTTACCACCTTTGAATATTTTAGCTTTATGTTGTGTTTGTGTTGTTTGGGAGACATTAAAAACCTTCTGTAAGGAACTCTTTTACCTTGTGTGTGTATGAGTGTGTCTGAGTGTGTGTGTGTGTGTGTGTGTGCGTGTCTGAGTGTACGTGTGTAAGTAAAATTAAGGGTATATTTTATGTCATTATGTTTGCTGAAGTCTCTTCACGTGTTTTATTTGTATTCTCGTCATGGTTTAATTAGCTTTACATTCATGCCAGTGTTTGCTAATATCACGCTGTGTTTGATAGCTGTGAGTGTGCGAGTGTGTGTGTGTGTGTGTGTATGTGTGCATTGATGTAAGCTAAATAAATGTTTCTTGAACCCTGAATGAATCTGTTTACATTTTTACTCAATAAAATACTCTGCAGTTTTTCTGATTAGTGTCTAATTAGCATATGCATCATACTACGGAAGTTTTTTTTTTTTTTACTATTGTAAATATAAATGACCAAATTTATGATTAGCGTAAACTAATATAACCAACACGTGTTAAAAACAAAACATTATCTGGTTTTATGTAAATTTAATAAACAAAATGGTCGATATCTGTTAGTATTACTGTATGTCTATATGCTTTTTACAATAAATTATGCAAATGTATGTAAATTTATGGCCATCATTATAAATTCTCTATATTAGCCACAGCTCTGGCCCCGCCCCCTGATAATGATAAGCGCCCACTGGGTGCCATTAAGCCTCGTGTAACTTCAGCTCCGCCTGCTGCCCTACAGTGTACCAGGTGATGTCACTGCCCGTCGTTATATAATAAAATTTAATGCTTTGCCTCAGGTCTGGGTTTGTTGGATCAGTGACACTTGCTAACAAAAAACACATGTTTATTATGTTTATTATGTTTATTAAGGCCATTTTGATATGATATGTCTCTGTATCATCAGAATAATATTCCTGGTACAAAATCACTGCTGCTATTTTAAGGAAAATAATATTTCTAACACGCGCACATGTTTCCATGTGTGTGTAATTTTGTCGATGAATCGTCCTTGACTCCTGGCTCGCTGCCAAATTCTCAAATCAAGGGGCGTGGTTCTGTTCCACGCCTATATGTAAATGAGCATCACTCCTTTTGATTAAGAATCAGATGCAAATTGAATGAAATGTAGATGAGGACAGAGACGGAGGGGAGAGTTACTCCCTACTACTTACCATGGTTGTAAAAATGAGAATAAATACGATGCCACCACGACTGGCCTCCACGGCCCCTAGTTGGACTACAGAGGTTTCTGGATGTATGTTTATAGTGTAAGGAATATTCAGAGGAGCAACAGGATAACAGCACCAAAAAGTGTCAGTAATGCCCTACTCCCTATTTCCTACTTCCTATTTGCTATTTCATTCTATTTTCCTACTCTTTACTCTACATTCCCTTTTCAGTCAGTCAGTCATCTTCTATACGGCTTTATCCTGTTCAGGGTCGCGGGGACCTGGAGCTTATCCCAGGAAACTTAGGGCACAAGCCGGGGTACACACTGGACAGGGTGCCAATCCATCGCAGGGATTCCCTTTTCAGTACTTCCTTATTCCCTAGTTCCCTAGTTCCTGTTTCTTACTTATCAGTGCATGATGTTTGACACGACACTTTTAGAATACAGTGAAACCTCAGATTACGAGTAATGCGGTTTGCGAGTTACTCGTAAGACAAGCAAAGATTTTTAAATACATTTTGACTTAAAAAACGAGCAAGTCTTGGTTTACAAGTACCGAGTATCATGTATCACGCTTCTTGTTTTGTTTTGTTTTACTTTACAGCAGTGTTTACGTTAGTATGCACTCACGCAAGTTAGCGATGTTCCTTGCTAATTCTCCTGATAAAACAGTGTTTCTGTTAATGTATGTGTGTGTGTGTTGTGTGTGTTTGTGTGAAATTCAAATAAGAGAGGAGAAAGGTTTACTGTGTAAGATGAGAAGGGGGAGACAGGAAGGGCAGATTCCTCCTCACACACACACACACACACACCTACACACACATACATACACACACACAGCGCCTGCGCACATAAACGGATCTGTCGGGATTTATTTTTTACTTTTTTTAAGGTAAAGTGCACAATAATTTGTTTTATTTTTACTTTATATTTTGTATTAATTATTTTTATGTATTTATTTTTGGGGGCTATGGAACGAATAATTAGAGTTTCCACTATTTCTTATGGGAAAATCTGCTTTGATGTATGTGTATTTTGGAATATGAGCCCGCTTCCGGAACGAATTATGCTCGTATTTCAAGGTTCCACTGTACAAAACGTGAACAAATCTAAGAATAGTGCCCTACATAGTGATTAGGGACTGCTTTTGTGTGTTTGGACAGTGATGGAGAGACTCACACTCCTTTATCACATTTTATTTAAAAAATATTTTCCCCATCATTTTATTGGATTTTTTAAGCCTTACTGTTGCTGCCCCCTCGTGGCCCTGAGCGTTACTACACAACAGTTTTGCTTCCAGTCTCTCCATCTCTTCATTTGTCTCACGTCACCTCTATCTTTCTTTCTTCCTTCTCCATCCATCACTGGTGTATTATTGCGTGGCAGAGCGACGTAGAGATTAAAAATGATTCCTGCTCCCACTCCATCTTCTTCCCTCTCTGCATGTCCCTCTCCATCACTCCTTCAGTGTGTGTGTGTGTGTTATCAGCTGCAAGGCTGAAATTCCACCTTATTTACATTTATATGATCAAATTTTCAGCTGGCTATGTAAATGTGCCCTTTCCTGTCGAGGCGGTCACACGCCGGAGTAGAGAAACCGAGGGTCCGAGCTCGAGCAACGAAACCTCAAGGATGATGATGATGATGATGATGATGATTAAACAAGACACGGATCTAAGCTGGACATGTTCAGGGGTTAAAGTTCACATTGAGAATATAGTGAGGTGTTAAAGGTAACAATTTGTCCCTTTAGGTACATCAGATTAATAATATTAATAAAACGTAAATACAGTCTCATGCCCATAATCAATAAAAGTCTAATTATTTTCACGTGTTAACATGTCTCACATTAATTTACAAAAATTATTAAGTATTTAAAGAATTCCATAAGTCACCAAACATCACCAAAAAGGAAAGAAAGTCGTCTCATGATATTTCTATAAACCTCAAATATATTACCCAGAAGGCTTTGCTCTTTCCTCTCTATTTTAATCTTTATAGTATTATTTTAAAAAGCAAAAATAATGTTCTTTACTCTTTCCATTTCTCTGTCCCTCATGTTATCCCTTCCTCATTTCCTGCCTCTCGTTCATCCTGACATTAATTCCCTGAATCGTTCCCTGTCTCCTTCCGTTCCCCTCCCTGCCACCTGTCTCACCCTCCTTTCTCCTCCTCTATCTCTCCTTTCTTTATTCATGTCTCAGTCTTCTGTTCTTTATTTCATCTTGTCCTTCCTTCTGGGTTTGTCCTTGTCTTTCATTTCTGCCTCTTGCTCCCTTTCTTGGTTGTCAGACGTCTCCTTGTTTCTCTCTGTCCTCTTGTCTGCTCTCTTTTCCTCTGCAGTCGTTTCAAACGCTCCTGTCTTAATGTGTCTCTCCCTTCATCTTTCCCTTCTCCTTGTTTCCTCTGGCTCTGCGCTCAGGTCTTTTCCTCACTGCTCGTGTCTTTGTCCTTGTAACATGAAACAAAATCCATCAGTGTGTGTGAGCTAATATAAGACATGTGAATATTTAGCATCACTTTGGTGTTTTTATTAGAAATGTTAAAAATGTTCTGTTTGTTTAATTAGAATCTGCAATAGAATCGATGTCCCGTGCTCTCGTTTAGCATCTCAAAGAAACTTTTACATCAGCTTCAGATTGTACAGAATTCAGCAGTTGTCTTTATTCTGCAGTCTAAATGATCATGTCGCATCGTACCGTATCACATCGCATTGCTACTTATCACATCGTACCATATATTATTAAAACAAATTGTAACACATTGTATGGTATCACCTCGTATCATATCACAATGTTTCGTATTCGTATCATATCATGTATTGTATCACATGGTACCATATCGCACTGTATCACATTACATCATCATATTGTATCATATTGTATCTTATCGTATCACATCATATTGCATTGTATCACTTCATGTCACATCGCAATGTTTTGTGTCATATCACATTCTCATATCACATTGTATCACATCCTTTACAATTCAGTTCAATTCAATTTTATTTATATAGCGCTTTTAACGATGGTCATTGTCTCAAAGCAGCTTGACAAATACTATATCATATCATTGTATAATGTCACTGTCACGGCGTGCGCCTGTGATGGGCATGCGTCCAAACCAATATCGCTCCTCGCTCACTCCGCAGCTCACTAGATAGGCGGCCTCCCCTATCAGCAGGTAGGGCTGTAGGGCTAAGCCGCCCAGCCGCCGGACGTCAGAGAGGACTCCCGTCTGAGGCCGCGCCCACAGAGAGAGTTGGGAGAGTCCGTGCTTTATGGTGCTGCACGGGCAAAAAAGGGTTGAACCCGTTACAATCACATTACATCATCTTTAAATCCTGACTAGTTTCATTACCCTGGCCCTGTTTATGCATCAGATCTCCACCCCTGCTTGCTCAGAGCCATCCTCCTCAGGACGGTTCCTCTGGAGACCACAGTAGGTGCTAAAGTGCACTCCAGTGTTGCTCCAGTGCTCTGGCTCTCCATCCCTTCTGATACCCGTAAATGTTCCTCTGTCCCAAAGTTCGACTTTGGCTTTTAAATCAGACTCTCACTGTTTACTCCTCCCTCAGCTCTGCTGTTCTTCGGGGGCGGGGCTTCACAGCAGTTCATTTATATACAGTAGACACTGAAATGGCAAGTTTGGAAAAGGAAGGAAACGGAGCGAGGTTTGGGTATCGGGGCACGAGGGGAGGGGGGGTTTCAGCTGGGGTTAAACTCCCCACTGTATATTGACACAGACACACACACACACACACACACAGTCTGAGACACGTACATCAGATCCTGGATGATTAAATAGTGTTACTGTGATATTTTAACAGAAAATCTTGATCGGGGAGAAATCACCATCACACAGGTCTAATCTCTGTCTGTCCCCGTCACATCTTCAGAAGACGTGCTATAAGTGTATACTTGACTGACGCGGGGCTTGTCTTAGTCTTCGTGTTCTTCCATCCTTCTTTTAGTTCCAGTCTTAATCCCTTTCTTTCTTCTTCTTTGTCCTTATCGGACTGTCTGTGTATCTGTCCTGACTCCTTCTCTGCTTCTACTCCGTCTCCATGTCCTCCGTCTCCGTTCTCTCCGTCTCCGTCCCTGTAGCAGTGAGTTATTCAACTGTCTAAATTGGATGTTTTATTACTGAAGTGTGAAGGAAGTGAGGAGCTGCTGCACTCTGAATTTAATTGGTTGGTGTATCAGAGAGACATCCCATCACTCCACCATCCATCACACACACACTCACGCGCGCACACACACACACACGCCTTCGCTCCACCCCACCTGAACACATCTGTCATCTGCCGTCCTGCGTTTATTCCCAGCACGTGCTCACTGAGGCAAAACTCGCAGATATGCAAAAATACATAAATAAATAAATAATGTGTGTGTGTGTGTGTGTGTGTTTGCACGTGTGTACGCGCGTGTGCGTGTGTGTGGGTCGCCTGGGCTCCGGCGAGGTTATTTTCAAACCCTGATGGAAATCAATGTCATGTGCCGTCTTGCGAAAATGAGAAAAAGAGGGAGGGGGGAAAGAGGGGAGAGAAAGATGGAGAGAGGTGGGGGAGAATGAGAGAGAGGGGGAAGGAGGGCAAAGAGGAAAAAAAGAAAAGGAAAGCTGAGAATCTGTAAAGTGCAAAGCAATTCTGGCACGATCCTGAATAAAACCAGAGAGAGGGAGAGAGAGGGAGAGAGAGAGAGAGGGGGGGGGGAGAAGAAAATGAGGAAAACATGGAGAAGAAATAAAGCTAGATTAAATGAAAAACAAAAAACAAAAGAAGTAAAGTGAAAGACGAAGGATGAGAGCAGGATTAAGAGGAGAAGAGAAGACCATAAAGGAGAAGGGAAGGTAGACGAAGAAGAAAGAACGAAAGAGTGAATGAAATGAAGAAAAGAAAAAAAGGGAGAAAGAGAGAAGGTTGGAAGAGAACAAATGAAATCAACGAGGAAAGACAAGGACAGACGAGTTGAGGGAAGAGAAAAAGAAATGGAAAAGGATGAGAAATGGGAGAGATGAGAGGAAATTAAATAACACAGTGGAAAAGAGGAAGAAAAATTGTGGGAAGGACGAATGAAAGAGAAGAGGAAGGACAGGAAAAGTAGAAGAGTGAAGAATAATGAAGAGGAAATAAAAGAGAGAGGGGGGGGGGGGGGTTCGGGATGTTATCCTGTAGTAAGTGTGTGTAAGGCAGGTGTTCTGGCCTCGTTAGTGTGCGATGATGTCATTAACGAGTTGTAGTTTTTTATTAACGAAGGCTGGTGATCGTGAGCGCGCTCGCCCACAGGGACCTTGCTGACGCACCACACAGGGAATCATGGGTAATTTTACACCATAATTATAATTACAGCTACCAAGGTGGCGCTCTCTGTCCGAGAACAGGAACACCGCTGCATTCTGGGATATTCCACACACCGGACATTTCCACATGGAAATTCTAATGAAAGCCTAATGAAAATTTTACGCCAGGGTGACATAATTTTAATGGAAATGTATAAATCACTACGAATTTTTAAACAAAAAAGGAAGAAACTGCAAAAAGAATGAGAGAGAATTGAGAACAAAATGGAGATGGAGAGATAGGGAAGGAAAGAGAGAGGCTCAGACAGAAAGGGAGACAGTGGAAGACAGAACTGGCAATGAGAATGTACGAATGGCAGAGACACGGACAGAGAGACAGATCGAAAGAGACAGGATTGGGAAAAAGACAGAGAGAGAGAGAAAGAGAGGACTGAGAGAAAGACAAAGAAGGAAAGACAGAGACAGAACGGTGGAGAGAGAGAGAGAGAGAGAGAGAGAGAGGTGGTGATGTGATTTATGTGGCTTCAATTCAATCAGCATTTCCATCTCTGTATCCACTTATATATAACACGTGTGTGTGTGTGTGTGTGTGTGTGTGTGTGTGTGTGTGTGTGTTAGTGAGTGAGAGACACAGTCTGTGATTGATGAGTTTAGTTCCTTTATTATTCATTACTCCGTCTTGCTATCGCTGTACAAACCGTTATCTCTCTCTCACACTCACACACACACTCCGGCGGTTGTGTGTGTGTGAGAGAAGGGGGGGGGGGGGGGATCAGTCTCAGTGTTAAATGATACACTCCTGAGTAATAATCCTCACGTGAGAATGAAGCTCGTTCGGAGACACAAACACACGTCTTCACTCGAATCCCTAAACAGCTTTATTTCAATGTGAATTTAATCAAAGGGCCATGACGCTAAGAGGATTAACCGCTAACCACTAGGTACCTGAGGTGATGCTAGCTTGAGAAATGTTAAATGCTGGCGTACTGACCAGAATGTAGCTCACAGACAAACGTTAGGCAACGTCAAACTGAAGCGATACTAGTTAGCTGACAAACGTTAACTGTCAGCTAAGTGATCCGATGCTAACAAGCCAATGAAAGTTAGCGCTATTTAAGTGAGGTAATGCTAGCAAGAAACATGTGTTACGCTTTAGCGTACTAAGCTAATTAGTTAGCTGAGAAACATTAACACATCAACATTAACTAGCCAATTGAGGCTAGTTAGCCAATATACTTCACACATTAGCGGACTGAGCTAGCTAACCAGAACACATCTTTCACTTTTTCTCAATTTCTCCTTTCTCTTGACTTTCAGCTTCTTTTCTTTCCTGCTCAATCGTTCCCTCTCTCCTCCTCTTGTCCTTTCATCTTTCATTCTCATTTCCTCTCATTTGCTCTTTTCCCTCTTTTTCCTCGGGTCTTTTATTCTCAGGTATTGCCATGGCAACAAGCTCACCGACCACATCAATCTCACAGCTGAGTGAAGAAACGAGGTGTGTGTGTGTGTGTGAGAGAGAGAGAGAGAGATGGAGGCATGCAGCAATTTCAGATATACAGGGAAACAGCAGCAGGTTACAGACGACAGGAGCGAGGGAGGAGGATGGAGAACAGACTGTGTGTCGATGGCCAGAGAGGGAAAAATAGGAAATAAAGAAAAGAAAAATGAAAGCATGTGAAGGGATAAAGAACTGAACGTATGAGAGAATGAAAAAAAGACAAGAAAAAGAATTGAGTAAAAAAAAAACAGAAAGAGAAAAGATAGAGAAAAAAGAAAGATAAAAGGAGGATTGGATGGACGAGGCTGTACAGATACTGTGTGTGTGTGTGTGTGTGTGTGCGCGCGCGCGCAGAAGTTGTGATCCATCTGCTCCTCTGTGATAATTAGTGCTGCGCTAACAAACAGAGAAATGTGGGAGTGTGTTGCCATGATACAGTCAGATGTTAATTAAGAAGCCGTGTGTGTGTGTGTGTGTGTGTGTGTGTGTGTGTATATGTGTGAAAGAGAGAGAGAGTACAAAGCCTCTCAGCTTTTCATTTTGTTGTTGATGACTCTATTTATGAGGATCAATTAGCAGTTAGCATGTTGAGGATACTAAATATACCCTGACATGATTTACGTAATTCAGACCCTATAGCTGCTTCAGCATTAAAACACACACACACACACACACACACACACACAAATCCTTTGAGACCTTCATGGTCTCTATTCTCCTCTCTCTTTGTTGCTAAAAATATAACTGTGTGTGTGTGTGTGTGTGTGCGTGCGAGAAATGCTCGAGGCGACACAGTGAGTGATGGAGCGGCAACACACAGACTTCAGTTCTTGCTTTATTAATGAATTAATGATTTAAACACTTATTTATTGATGTTGCATTTTCTCACACACTGATTCGCTGAATCGCTGATTCATTGATTCGTTGATTCCCTGAACTTAATGAAATGAGCTGAGCATACTCACACTCCATGTTGCTAGCATATGTCACATGCTCATGTTAGCGAACATTAGCCATCTGCATGCGCAGACGCCACTAATCAGCACACATCTGTAACACATCTGTGTTTGATGTCAATCTTTTATTTTGCTTTTAATGGAACAGTGAGTCCAACACATAGTAAAAGTCACTCACCATGAAGACTATTAAATTCTTAAAATTAAAATTGTCGTTACCCACAACAAGGAAGAATGAACATACAGTAGGACGAACTGTGAGCTAGCTAATTTAATTCAATTCAATTCAATTTTATTTATATAGCGCTTTTAACAATGGTCATTGTCTCAAAGCAGCTTCACAA
>JAQQZT010000037.1:36446177-36471906 GCA_030068275.1 Clarias platycephalus | reverse complement strand
TATCAGGAGCTTTACGATGTTGTTCTTCTTGTTTTACAGCAGAGATCACTATGGCGTGTCCTGATTGGTCGAGATCACTATGGCGTGTCCTGATTGGTCGAGATCATTATGCTGTGTCCTGATTGGTCGAGATCATTATGCTGTGTTCTGATTGGTCGAGATCATTATGCTGTGTTCTGATTGAGAGCATTATGCTGTGTTCTAATTGGCTGTTTAATGTGGACTTATAATAATAATAATAATAACATTGCTGTTAAAGTGTTGATATTATTATTTAATCAAAGCAGCGAGACTGTACATTATGCTACATAAGCCTTTTAATTTTAATAATTTATTCCGGCTACTTCCTGTGTTCCAGCTGCTGTACTTTAATTAGACGTCTAACGCAGACACGCCTGATTTATTACAAACCAGAACGTCGGGATTGGGGGCGGGGTGAGTCTCATCCTCCTTCTACAGTACAGACTCTTGCATATTCATCAGGTTATGCAAATGAGATGCTAATTATGTGTGTGTGTGTCTACAGGTCGGAGAAAAAAAAACGGATGAACAAAAGCATTTTTTTCTTTTAAATGAAATCCAAAATGTTGAACATAACATATGTAATGTACAGCGCTAACCGCTTTATGCTAATGAATAGTTTTGCGTATGTTAATTATCGGTCACATGCTCCGGGTCCAGGAGCGAGCGCTGCAGCGGATTACGTGTATTTATAGCCAGGCTGCTAATCAGAACGCGGCGCGCTGAGACACGCTGATTAATGATCAAACTGAGGAATATCCTGATTAACGTGCGCCGCAGCAAATCCAGCAAACACACACACACACACACACACACACACACACACACACACACACACACACACACAGATATATGGTTTTCATGATTCATTTCTCAAGTATTTATAAATGTCACAACTCAAAAGAAAGGGCTTTCCCTTCAAGCGTATTAGCGCGCTAATTGGGTCGCTAACAACAAGACGCGGAACTGCTAGGTGTTGACGCACGTAATTGGATGTGAAATTACCAAATTAATCCAATACGGAGGCTCCGGTTGTGCATTAAGGTGAGCGACATGCTTTAAACGGGTGTGTATGTGTGTGTGTGTGTGTGTTTTCTCAAGAGGCGTAAAATATAAGCGTGCTCCAAAGAGGAAACATGAGAGAGAACACGCAAGGTTTTAATTAACCCCTAATTGGAGCCATGATGCTAATGTTGCTAACGATGCTTATGGCTAACAGTTTAGTGTAATTTGAGGGAGAATTCTCACAAAGGAGTGTGTGTGTGTGTGTGTGTGTGTGTGTGTGGTGTTGCTTAATGGAGGTTACAGGAGTTAATTCCGCAGCTCCTTCTGTTCATCTAAATGCATGAAATAGCCAGAATCTATTACAGCAAGCAGATGAGAACATGCAGGAGAAAACACACACACGCACTGGACTGGAGAATATGACTCACAGCTGGAACGTGTTCCCATGGTAACGTTTCCAGAGGTTTATCACACGGTTACTTTTAACCAGGAGTCGTGTTCATGTAATACGCCGTAGCCGCGGTGATGTATGTTAGTGAGTGTTAGCTAGAAGTCGTTTTCCTGGTTTCGTTGTTACCGTGGTTACCTTCAGGCCTTATAGCTGTCGTTACTTTTTGCTTATTGTTCTCTTTGATCTTGTAGTAGTGTTTTATAGGAAGGAGTGTTTATAGGTAAGGTTTGTTTTTTGTAGTAGTTTTGTAGAGGTGTTGGTAGTGTAGGGGTGTTTATGCACAGTTGTGTTTATAGGTAGGAGTGTTTATAGGTAGGAGTGTTTATAGGTAGGAGTGTTTATAGGTAGGAGTGTTTATAGGTAGAGGTGTTTATATGTAGAGGTGTTTATATGTAGAGGTGTTTATATGTAGAGGTGTTTATATGTAGAGGTGTTTATATGTAGAGGTGTTTGTAATTAGTAGTGTTTATAGGTACAGGGTGTTTATAGGTGGTGTTTGTAGGTACAAGTGTTTAAAGGAATGTGTGTTTAGCCGAGAGTTTTAGATATTAGTGTTAGCTTTGGTTGTCACTATTACGTGACGATTCTCTGGTTGTTTTTAGTTACAGAATCATGTTTACTTTTAGCAAAAAATAAAAGAGAGAGAAACAGATGGTAAGAAATAGACAGAGGGAAAGAAGGACATAATACATTTTCCAAGCTGTCTCACTCTACACACACACACAATAAATTTCTCATTTCATTACTGTGTGTGTGAGTGTGTATGTGTGTGAGCGAGAGAGAATATCAGAGCAATAGAAATGCAGACATGAGCAAATCGAGTGGGGGGAGGGGCGGAGTAAGGAGGAGGGGGTATTAATGCGGCAGACAGACCGAGGGGGAAGGAGTTGGGGGAAGGGAGGGGAGGGGAGAGGAGGGGGGCAGGTTTGAGGGGCAGTTCAGGGGCACCGGAGTGTGAGAAAATCTCCCATAAGCCTCGGCGTCTGTGCTCTTCCTGTAATTTATTCAGCACTGAACAATGAGCACAATGAGCGAGACGGAGCGGGGGTGGGGCAGCGAGAAACTGGGGTGCAGACCACCGAGACATCTGATTGGTCATCAGGGAGACGAGTCAGACAAGCTTATTGGCTGTACAGGGGGGATGGGGACGGCAACCGAACGGTTGAGATGGAGACGGGAAAAACTGAGCTGAATCTGATTGGCTGCGGCTGGAGGGGAAAACGGGACATTCGATTGGAGGATGAGGCGCGGCAAGGTCGAGCCGATTGGTCAAGAGGGCTTGGAAATACGAGCTAATTGGCTTAGAAAGGGGACGGAAATGAATACTGTGCGTCTGATGGGGAAACTACAGACAAGCGGGAAATCTGAGTCGTCTGATCAAACAGGGAGGAAGGAAGGTAAGCTGATTGGTCCACGGGGAGGGGGCAGGAAATCCGAGCCGATTGGCTGACAGGGAAAATCATGTAAATAGTAAAGCGTGCATGGTTTAGTACACCTTAAACCTAAGTTTAGCGAGGATGTTTATCTGCACTATGTAGTGAATAAGGGGTGGTTTGGGACACACCCACAGTAAAGCAATGCAACGTAACTGCACTTTACGTGTACTGTATAGTGAATAAGTGTGTGGTTTCGTGGCTTGACCAGTTATTTCCACCATTTTTGAGGCATCACATGATCATTTTTTTGTTAATTTGCAAATAGAATGCAATTGACTTAAACCTGAGGAGGTTACTGAGTGACATCTCAAACTGACATAGTATGTAGCTCCGCCCCAAATCAGTTTAATACAGAAGCAAATAGTGGGACGTTTTTTTTTTTTTTTTTTTGTAGCTAGGTGTATTCACACACATGCAAACACAGACACACACACACACACACACACACACTTTCTTGGCATCAGCTCAACACGAAGCTCAGATGGCTGCGAATAAAAACAGCCTCTTTTTCGCTCAACGTGCTCATTTCCTCTCTCTCTCCAGGTCCTCACGTTCCCGTTTTTCCATCCATCCATTTTTTCTCCTCTTTATCTCTTCATCATGGTTTCTGTTTTTGTTTTTCTCCTGGCGTCCTTGCAACTCAAACAAGGAAGTTAAAAAAAAAAGGGAAAAAACTGCGTGCAGGACATGATTAATTTATCCTGCTGCCTGTTTTTTTTTTTTTTTTTCTTCCCCCTGTCCTTGTAAGTGAGATGGGAGGAAAGGAGAGAGTGTGAGGAGTTTGTGAGGACAAGGATAAGGAAAAAAAGAGAGCGAGAGAGAGCGATTGAGACAGAAAGCCTCTTTTCTCTTGGCTGCGTTTCAGCCCTGATAAAATGGCGCCGTGTTCGGAGAGACAGTCAGGAGGAGAAAGCGCTCCTCTATCGTCTCGCTTTTTTCATTCCCGGTTTCTAGAAAATTACAGACCAAAAAAATGAAGGTCTTCAGGTGCTGAAGACGTCTGTGCCGCTCTAAAGGCGTCCCAGGTCTTACTGGTCGAGTCGCGCAGAGGGACAGGCAAGCATTTTAACTGGTTTTAACCCAAACAGCAGCTTGCTTTTCTCTTCTCGGGTCCTGTTTGCTTTTGAACGAGCCGTTTGATCCTGGAGCCAAAGCTTGACTGCAGTCTGGGAAAGCAATCTTTCTGTTTTTTTTTTTGATGGGAAAACATGACGTCCCAGATTTTTAAATGTGAACTGCTTCTTTGTCGGTGCGGGATCGTGGCTCAGTGGCCGGCGGTCGGCCAATCAACGGTGTCTTTCTGCATAGGCTTGTTGTGATTACTGGTGATATCCGGTTCTTGCGCCTCTGGACACGGGAATGTGAAGTCACGGATACGCGAATGCTCCTTTCATGACCACCTTTTTCCAAATACCAAAAGAGTCTTGGCATTCGGTATAGTCAAGTGTTTCTGGTTTTCTCTTCAAATTTCTGCAGATTTCACAGTAAGGGATGCAACGTGCTTTAGCGTGAAACGGTTTGATTCTTGTTTTTTAGAAGCGGCGTTTGTTTTTTTGTTGTTCTTTTGCATGCAAGTGAGAAGTGGTGCAAGGTCCTTTTTTGGCATGGGCTGAGCTGAAATTCAGCGAGGCCTGATGTCTGAGAGATAAGGACGGCTGGGGAACGTGGATAAGACGATATGAAGGAGATGAAAATATGCACAAGGTTAAACATTAAACCTATTAGATTATTTTCGTGTCATTGATTCATCGGGAACCAATGAAATAAATCCTGAAGGTAAGATTTGAAAAGCTCTGACGAAAAAAAAATCCAGTCCCCTTTGTGGCTTAATGAATTAATAATGAATAGAAGTTTGCCTCAGTAGCAGAGCGAAAGCCTCGGTTGTTTTTGCGTCCCGAGATCGATGCCTTCCAGCCTCTTTTCCGCCATCGTCTCACAACGCTATTGATTACCTGCTGTCTCGTGATGGATTACGCTGCCTGTGAAGTAAACTACACGTCGATTCCAGGCTTTCCAACCCTACAGTGATCTACAGTAGCAGTGTGGTTCTGGGTTTTATAGTGAGCTAGCGGTGTGCGCAGTGATGGATGAGGGACTGCTCTCGATTTCGTGCAAATAAATGAACCTCCGTTTCCACTTCAGCTTTCCTTGGCGGTCTGTGGAGAAATGAGTAATGGTGCTTCTTTTCCACATGCTTCTGAAGACATGTAATAGTTATATATGTATATGGATGTGCTCCATCTAATTTGGCCAGTGAGCATTCATGGTCCAGGGAGCATTGCAATATTCTGGAAAAGAAACCTAGGCATGTATGACAAATATCTGATGTAGGCGAAGGAAAAAAGGTCCAAAAACATTTATCAGATCATTTTTAGTTGGTACCCAAAAGCTATGTTAATCCAGTTCAAATAATTCTGGTCTCAGATTCTGGTTCATTTTATTATTCTTGGAGCCTCACTGTTATTTCTCTATAATTTGTAACCTTTAGTTTTTTTTTTTTTCTTACAGATTACTCCTTTTTCATTAAATGGTCTTTTCATGCAGTTTCATTTAGATTATGCATGCATTATCGATTAGGCTGCATATAAACACAGCTTTTGTGTACACACCTCCTCTTCTGACATCTTAACATCACTCCTGCTTTTTCTTGTCTTTACAGTGCTGCTCAATCAGTGTGGCCTGGAAGCCCAGCATGAGATTTCCCTCTGGGGCGACTCAGCCACCACCTGCAGCAACTGTACCAACTGGAATCAAGTGGTGACTATTGATGAAAAGGACACTAAACCTTGGACGTAAAATTCCCCAGAGTCATTAGAATGTGTCTCGGATGCTGACACACCAGCATTTGTGAATATAAGCATGAGAATGGCTACAGGAGCGAGCCAACACAGCCACTACCCAATCAGCAAAGCCAGTGTTAATCACTCCTCAAGTATGTTCTCTGGTCAGGGTGGCCCCAACAGGGGTTGGGCCTCTGAGGGCAAAACTGATGTGTCCATGGGGACCAGAGGGCAGTCCAATTGGGGTTCTTCAAATCTAAATTTGAACCCCAGCGCGAACCCTGCTGCTTGGCCCATACTTGGACATGACGCCCCAGGAGTTGGGACCAGGCCTGGGGGTATGGGTGGGTCAAGTTCAGTCCCATCCAATGTCTGTGGCCCAGGAGGCATCGCTCCTGTTCAAGGCACCAATGGAAATGCAAACCTTGTAGGAGACTGTGCATGGGGCAACCCAGACACCCCAGAACAGCACCAGTCCCCAACAAGCATGACCTTCAGTATGGAGCCTACAAACCTTAAAACTGATGGACTGAACATTAAAACAGAGCCGATGAGCCCTGTGGACGGATGGGGAAGAAATATGAGTCAGTCTCCCACTGAGTCAGCCGCTGGAGATGGTTCTGCTCGGTGGGGTAAAGGAGACACGAAGAGTGGGGAATCAAAAGACTCTGGTG
Organism: Clarias platycephalus; assembly: GCA_030068275.1. Lineage (NCBI taxonomy): Eukaryota > Metazoa > Chordata > Actinopteri > Siluriformes > Clariidae > Clarias > Clarias platycephalus. The sequence goes on along the minus strand of JAQQZT010000037.1, from coordinate 36,465,539 downwards.
GCATCTCCTCTTGGGGCCAGGGAGGAGGAGATGCAAACTGGGGTCACTGGGGCAAACAGTCAAGCACTGAAGGTACAGGGTGGGATGGAAATGAAGGTCCGACGCAGGAGTCGATGAATTCCTGGGGGACTGATGCTCCGGGCAGCGAAGGTAGCAAGGACAGCAGTGAAGGACACGAAAGACGGAGAGAAAGTTCCTCCAGTATGGATGTTCCACTTCTGCCAAGGCAGGACTTAGATCCTCGTGTGCTGTGCAACTCTGGCTGGGGACAAACCCCAGTCCGGCAGCACACGGTCTGGGAAATGGATGAAAATCGTGGTTCCAAGGATGAGGGTGGCACTGAATCTTGGGGTACTTCCTCTAATGCACCTTCATCTGGATCACCACCTCATGCAGGATGTGCCAACCCCAACCTAAATGTGCCTCCTAGGATGGAGTCTGGGAGCAAGACAGAGGGGCCTCCTCGAGTTATGCCAGCACCCCGCTGGGGAGGATCATCCTCACCAACAAATCAGGCGAGCACTGGATGGGGAGAGCCACCTGCCAATAAGAAGGTGTCCAATGGCTCTGTTGGTAGTTGGGGTGAGAAAATGCCAGATGGCCCCAACCCCAGTGGATCTAGTGGCCAATTTTGGGGGTCAGAGGATAAGTCTTCAACCTGGGATGATGGTCATTCCCAGGTTAAGTCACAACCTAGCGGAAATGGGCATAGTTCTTCCTCGAACTGGGGAAATTGTGCAAGTGGAGATTGGGGAGAGCCTTCAGAAGGAAAAATGGAAGGATCTCGTACTTCCTCTTGGGATGGAGATGGAGGGAGCTGGAAGGAAACTCAGAAGGGGTGGGGGAAAGCGGCGCCACCAGCAGGTGAAAATTGGCGTGAGTCCCAACGCTCAAATGGTCCCGTGCAAGGTTGGGGTGCAAAGAATCCTCAAGAATCCATGGGGTCTTGGGGTGGTCCTAACACTGTGAAGCAGGGTGGTTGTAACTGGAGGCCTACAGGAAGACAGGATCCAGGGGACGAATCTACAGGCTGGGAAGAGCCTTCTCCTTCCTCGATCCGAAGGAAAATGGAAATTGATGATGGAACCGCAACATGGGGAGATCCTAATTCCTACAGAACCTGTGTAAACATGTGGGACAAAAATAAGCCCTCCTCCCAGGGCAACCCAGCTACCAGTAACAGCGGGGGTAACACTATCAATCATACAGGGTCTAACCACCACAGCCACGCTCCGGCACCGAACCACTCTGATGGTAACAACAATGGTTCTCCTAACCAGCTAGGCGCTCCTCAAAATAGGATCCCCAAGGTGAACCCAGGTGAGTGCAATAATATGTTTTGAATTAATAATTAAGGAACTAAAGTCAGAGAATTAATCATCTCCTTCTGACCAGGCACGATCCAGAATTTGAGAGCAGCATAGTATAAATCTCAAGTAAGCGAGACAAAAATCATATGTGTGTGAGAGAGGGAGGGAGTGTAATGAGAGCTCGGAGAAGATCTTCTCCAGAGCTGGCACTAGCCCGACTGTCGGGAACAAGCTTGATGCAGGAGCTCTGTTCCAGAGCTTTAATAGAACCATGTGATGGCATGCATTCTGCGCCGCTTCGATGCCAGCTGGCCTGCGTCCTGCAGTTAAAGAGACACGTCCGCCTTGTGTTTGGCTTGACAGAGTCGGCCCCTGCTCCCGGCCCCATGAAAGCTTTCTATTTCTGTTCTTGGCAGCGTTCAGGAACGATGGCAGACAAAGACGTTTGCTGTCTGTATTTTTTTCCCCCTGTCGTCCTGAGAGCAGGCTCTGTGCCCCGCTCTGCATTTATCAGATTGTGTTACTCCTGGTTTTTTTTTTTCCAGCGTAACGATGCAAACAAATATTCGTGTGCCAGGCCGCGGAGCAGGAAGTTTTAATTTTCGTTTTTTTTTTTTTTTTTTTTTTAATTTCTGCCTCATAGAAAAGATGTAACAACTCTGAGTCAACTGCTAATTTATTTTAGATTTAGTGGTATTTATTTAAAAAATAAAAATGTAACTCCTGCATTAATGAAGGATAATCTGCTTAATTTACATAAAACACCACATTTTATATATAAGGAGTGCCTTTAACCAGTTAATTTAGCTTTTTTTAAATGTTTTTTTCCAAGCTGATTTTACCTTCTTTGGCAGAATTTTCACATTCCTTTTTACTCCGGAGACTCACTTTAATCTCCAGACATGTTTGACAAAGTACTGTTTATTAAAGAAGATAAGATATCTAAAAGCCGCAGAACAATATGACATTCTTTGCTAGCTAGTAAACAGACTGTTTATTTGCAGGCTGGGGAGAGCTCCCAAACGTTCAGCCCAAACCTGAGTCCTGGGGGGAACCGGATTCCTCGAGCTCCACGGTGGATAACGGCACGTCCGCCTGGGTGAAATCACCCAAAGCCGCCGGAGTCTGGGGGGAAAACGGCCACGAATCCACTGGATCCTTCGGCAGAGGCTCAGGAATCTCCAAACCGCCGGGTGAGCGCTTGGATTCGGGGAAGAAATCGTCTTTAGTTAATACATCTGTGGTTTTTATAAGACTTAGAAATATATTTAAGAAATTGGTATTTGGGTTGTTTTTGAATAATACTGACACCTGGTGGTTGGACTACAGATCCAAGACATTGTAAAATAATTTTTTTGTTTATTTTTAAGAAAGAAAAAATAATTTCACATTTTTAAATAAAATCTTTTTTACAGTCCCCAAAACTATGCAAGACAGCTGGGGCTCCGGCGGTGGGGACGAGCTCGCCGTTAGCAGCAGCCAGTGGGACCCTGAGGACGGGGACATGTGGACTAGCCCCACCTCCCAGGACAACTCTTCTTCCTGCAATTCCTGGAATCAGCCCAAGAAAGGAGTACAGAAGGTAGAGATCTTAATTAACATTATACTGTGACATTTTGAGGTTAATTAGATGTTAACTTTTTTTTTTTAATGTGAGAATTTAAAATATGGCATTTCTTATTATAAGAACTTATTGTGATGATAGTTTAATTTATGTCTTTATTTTTTAATACTCCTCAGGGTTCCTTTCTATGCAAATCAGTCCAGTTTAAAATTCTTAATTTAGTCACTTAATTGTTTTTTATTTTAAATATTCATTAATTGATATATTTTTTTTCTATTCTCAGGGCAAAATCCCGACCAAACAGGATGAAGTTTGGATCATGAACCGACTGATCAAGCAGCTCACAGACATGGGCTTCCCTGTAAGCTACAGAATAATCTTCACGTCAGATGTTTATGGTTCTTACACAAGATAAACATTTTTGCCTGGCAAACAGGAAACACAAAAAAACAAATATATAAATACAGTGCCGTTGTTCATATGAGTCCAAGAAAAGATAGAACTTTATAGTCTAGTCTTTAGAAATTAAGTGCACGGATTCCCATTAAACTGTAATTACCGCCTTAAATCCACCCTAATATGACCGGAAATGCAACTTAAATCCACCTTAAATTTATCTTAAATTCTACCTTAAATAAGAGCTTTAGATATAATATTCAACTTATTTTAAATCTGTTTTAAATACCACCATAAATCTGTTAATTACCAGATTAATTCCACTTTAAATACCACCTGAGTCCTTTTAAATCCACCTAAAATTCTGTTTCAATTCACTTTAATCAGATTGATAATTTGTACCTTTTTGTTTTGTAATTCAATTATGTATTTCATTGTGTGTGTGTGTGTGTGTGTGTGTGTGTGTGTGTGTTTCAGAGGGATCCTGCAGAGGAGGCACTCAGAAGTAACAACATGAATCTCGACCAGGCTATGAGTAAGTGCCAAACTCACACATATTTACAAACACACACACACACACACACACACACACTTTGGCTGATTTTCCGTCTGTGTTTAGGCGCCCTGCTGGAGAAAAAGAGCGATGGAGAAAAACGAGGGATGAGGACACTGTTGTGTCGTCCCCCGAACCTCTCTAAAGACACGTCACTGGACCGATCCGCCTTCCTGGACAAGGTACTGAAGTTTAACACACACACACACACACACACGCAAATATGTCCTTAGTTAACTCGACTTTCTGTTTTCCGCTGTGTGTTTATAAGGACGGTGGATTATCAGAGGACACGCCCACGTCCCCCTTTATTCATTCTCCTGGCCTCAAACTGAACAATAGCAGCCTCCCTAGCCACGGCATGGGCGGAGCCTCACCAGGACTAATGCAAAACTTGAACAGCAGACAGGTGAGCGGGACGCAAATCTCATATTAACACGTTTTTACAAAAATGTGCCATTTTAAATCATTCTACATTTTCTGGGAAAATAAATGTCTTTCACAGATGAACGGAATGTTCGGCAGTAACGGAGCAGCACAATCCAGGGCTCCACCCCCTCAAGCACTAAACTCCGCCCATCACCCCCCACTACGTGCTCAAGTGCCTCAGTTTCTCTCCCCTCAGGTGTGTAAAATGGTTTAAATGTACCGGCTCGACATTGTATCCCGACCCGGCTGCGTCCCGATATTCCGGATCTCAGCTCAGCTTTAAGGTTTTCCGATATTCTGACCCGGTATCCCAACATGCACCAGGCACACTGTGTAAGCCAGCAGTCACGCTCCATCCCAAAATTCCAACTTAGTGTCTGATCCCATTCAAAATTCAGACCGAGGATGTTATACTGGTGTCCTGACCTTACAGCCGGAAATTTCACCTCAGCTTTACTGCATGCAGTCATCCAGGTGCTGCAGCGAACCTCGGCACACGGATTTAATCCGTTCCGGTGGCGAGTTCATGAGGTGAAAATTCATATTGTGAAACGCCTTGTCCCAAAGGAAATAATGTAAATACAGATCATCTGTTCCAGCCACCCAAAAATTATTACCAATATTATTATTACCAATATTGTCTGCACTAAATCTTACACAAAATGCAAAAAAAACCCACAAAAATGATGTAAGCTCGCCTCGCTTGGCTTTACACTGACGCAAACAGGTTTTGAACGTCTCCCGGACGGACGCCTGACCGGCTCAGTCGCTCGTACGTCGAAAAATGTGGCAAATGTCTTGCGAAATTTTTGTTCTTAAGGCAAAGAATTCGTATGCCGAAGGTCCCGCTGTACAGACACGTTGTATCTCGTCTTTCCTCCCAAATCTTTCTGCTCCCACCTGATTCATCCACATTTTTGTTCAGTTTCGGAGAGTGTAATGGAAGTGAGTGCTGTTTCCGACTGCACTGTCGTCTCTTCTCCTTGTTCAGGTTCAAGCACAGCTCTTGCAGTTTGCAGCAAAAAACATTGGCCTGAATCCTGCACTTTTAACCTCACCGATAAATCCTCAGCAGATGACCCTGCTTTACCAGCTCCAGCAACTGCAGATGGTGAGCGAGGGAACGAGGGAGGGAGGGAGGGAGGGAATGACTGAGACGGAGTTGGAATCCGGGATCTTGTGATTTGAAGGAACGAGGTAGTTTAGCAGATGGACAGAGTGACTCAGAGACGGAACTAAGCCTGATTTACGCTTCTGATTTAAGTCGAGTCATGCAAGTAGGTTACGGCGCTGCGAGTGTTTATACTTGTGCGCAGGTGGGTCTGGGACACGCTGCGGTTACACCGACCAGCCACTAGTTGGCGGTAGGGTTTCTGTGCCATTGTGCTGAGGTTCTCCACCAGCCTCGGGTGAGTTTTGGAGCTGATGGATGTTGAGCAGCAGTTTCGAAGGAGACGCTCAGTATGGCGTTTAACTCAATAAAAAAAATAGAAGCGTCAGGCTACACAGACACGGAAGCGTAAATCAGGCTTTAAAAAAAACTTACTGTATCCCAACATTCCCGGTGTTTTTAATCCCAGTCCTGATTAATGGTTTAGTGTCGGAGAAAGTGATCGAGGAAGGAATCTGAAGTAGAGGAAATGAGTAAGAGGGGTTTAAAACGAGCGGTGGTGTAATGGAGGATGTGTGTGTGTGTGTGTGTGTGTGTGTGTGTGTGTGTGTGTGTGTGTGTGTGTGTGTGTGTGTGTGGGAGGCAGCAGGTCAGCTTGTTCCGCTCCGTCTGTAAATACTGGTATTTAGAGATGTACAGACCATGACGCATTTAATGGTATTACTCAGTTACCTTCTGTTTTCTCTCTCTCTCATTTCATCCCCCTCCTGTCTCACCCCTCCTCTCTCTCTCTCTCTCTCTCTCTCTCTCCACCTCACTGTCTCACCGTCTCCCTTCCCCCCATCTCACCCCTCTTTTGTCCCTCTGTCTCTTTTTCATGCCTTTCTATTTCTCCACCCCCTTCTCTCTCTCTCTCTCCATCTCTCACCCCCTCTCTGTCTCACCCCCTCTCTGTCTCTCTCAGGCGTATCAGCGTTTGCAGATTCAGCAGCAGATGATGCAAGCTCAGCGAAATGTTTCTGGTCCCATTAGACAACAGGAGCAGCAAGTGAGTGAAAAAGCGTGCACACACACACACACACACACACACACACACACACTGTCTTTTCAACATAAATCACTTTTGCGTCATGACAAAATCCCAGACAGCCTTGATGTTTTATTAATTTTGATATTTAAGAACAGAATTCTTCCTCAAAATCCCACGCTATCGTTTCGGTTTTTATCACCGCGCTGCATCACGGAGATCCAGCACCTTCTGCCCCCGAGGTCCACCTCACCCCAGGACATTATCATCACCTGATCATCTTATTCCAACTCTGTCTCTCTCTCTCTCCGCTAGGTTGCACGTACAATCTCGAACATGCAGCAGCAGATTCAGCAGCACCAGAGGCAGTTGGCTCAGGCCTTGCTGATGAAGCAGCAGCAGCAGCACCAGGCCCCGTCCGCTCACTCTTACCCCAGCCTCGGCAAGCCGAACCTGGACGCCTTCCCAGGAAACTCCCAGGCTTCCGCATGCCTCTCCATGTCAGACCTGCACACCAAAGAGCCGCACGCGTCCCCCAGCTCCTTCGGCCCGTACCCTCTGTGTAAGGAACGTTCCTCTGTGCTCCGGCTTCCTCCAGGTTTCTCCTTTAACGTCTAGTAATGAGTGTTTTAAACGCGAGTGTGTGTGTGTGTGTGTGTGTGTGTGTGTGTGTGTGTGTGTGTTAATGGTTTGCGTCTGTCTTCGTGCAGCCGGTCTGAACGGGAGCGTCGGTGTCGGCTGCATGGACGCTCTGAAGGACACGCCCCCCCAGCCTCAGTCTCGCTTATCCCAGTGGACTCACACCAGCTCCATCGACTCCATCAGCACCACCACCAGCCCCAGTAAACACACACACACACACACACACACACACACACACAAACACTGCTCAGGGAACTTATTCCATAATACACCAGTTAAACAACTGACTGATGTATTTAGATTAGAATTTATTTACATAGTCAGTTAATCAAACGAAATGAGTAGATAAATGGATAATAGGTTTTTATTTTTTAATAATATTTATTATAAAACCCATAAGTAAATAAATAAGTAAAGCATCTGATTAAGTAAACAGATAAGGATTCTGATACCTGGATAAACCTGGTAAACAAACAAGTAAACAAATAAATAATCAAATTATTGTAATTTAAAAACACAAAAATAAATAGACAAAGATGATAAAATTAATAGTTTATTAAATAATTCATAATAAACAAGCAAGTAGGGAGTTTAGTACATAATGAAGTAAATAAATATCAGTCAATCTGTTAATCTACAAATAAATGAATAAATATGAATAAATAAATTGATAAATAATTTTATAATAAATATTCAGATAAAAATATTTGAGTAAACGTGAGGTTAGTTGGTGTGAGAGGAGAGGATTCGCTGTGACGACCCCTGAAAGGGAACCGCAGAAAAACAAAGGAGAAGACGAAACAAACTGGCTATTAATAAGTTATTACATTTTCAGATCATTTAAAACCAATCTGATAAATAAGTTAAATTAATAGGTAATTATTAACTGCTGTTATATTTAGTACTGAATTAACAGAAAGTTTCTTGATCTTCTCCTAACAGAAATGAGAAGCTGATATTTTGTTAAACGGTCATTTCCTGTTTTTCTCTTTTTTTATTCTTTGTGTACTTGTTTGTTTGTTTGTTTGATTGTTTGGTTTAATTCCACATCAGTAAACGGTGGTGTTTTTTCTTTCAGGTGCTCCGCCCTCGAGCCACGGCGCCAACATTAAACCCGTCATGGAGGATTCCTTCAGTCCTTATAACCTGATGTCCAGCTGCCAATCTCCCAACAGCCCCTTGGGGGCGCCAGAGAGCTGGCCACCGGCCAAAAACACTAACGACAAAATGGCCAACGGCACCAGCGTCAACTGGCCCCCGGGTAACCGAGCATCCCATAATAATCACTCGCTGAGATCTAATCTCCATCCTGGTTGTATTTCAGGACGCAGCCCACCTCATCGTCCTCCTGTCTCTCTGTGTTTCTCGTCTCAGAGTTTTGTCCTGGAGTCCCATGGAAAGGGCTGCAGAACATCGACCCTGAGTCTGACCCCAACGTGACCCCAGGAAGTGTTTCAGGCTGCCCCACAATCAACACCAACATTCAGGACGTTAATCGCTATCTGCTGCGGGACAGGAACGGAGGTGTGTGTGTGTGTCTGTGTGTCTGCACGCAGGCAGACAGATGCTCTGGCAGACAGACAGACAGACAGCTGTGGTGTGTGTTTTGTCCTCACTCGTCCTCTCTGTCTCTCCGTCCTGCAGGTAAACTGTTGGACATGAAGTCCACCTGGTCTACAGGCTCCATCTCACACACTCAGGCCTCGCTGTCCAATGAGATGTGGAAGATTCCTGTGGGTGGGCGGAGCTCCGGAACAGTGCCCCGCCCCCCACCGGGCCTCACTAATAACAAACACAACAACAACTGGACACCTGGACCTCTGAGCAGCAGCTGGAGCAGAGACTACACCTCAGGTTCTTCCTCTCTCCTCCTCCTCCTCCTCCACTCTGATCCTGTCGTTTAATTTTTTCCTTCCCATAACTTCGGGAATAACAAATTATTGTTCCTCTCTTTTCTTTCCCTTCCAAGTTCTTTTTATTCTTCTTTCCCTCTTTCATTTCCTTTCTATCTTTTTCTTTCATTTCCTTTTTCTTTCTTTCTCTCCCCATCTCTGCTTTTCTTCCTTTTCATCTTAGTTACTTATTCCGTTCCCTTTGTTTGCTTCTTTTTCCTTTTTCATCTTGTTTCCTTTATTTCCTATTATTTTCCTTTTGATTCCTTTCCCACACGCTCCTCCCTTCTCTTCTCTTCCCTTCAGTCTAATCCTCAAATCCCTTCTCTTCTCTTTCTTTTACTGTCCCCCTGTCTTTTCTTTCTTTGACCTTGTGCAAGCAAAAACCAAGCTATCATTAACTCTCTCTCTCCCCAGAGAGCACTGGGTGGACTTCCGATAGCTCCAGCAGGACCAGTAGCTGGCTTGTGTTGCGTAATCTCACTCCTCAGGTTAGTGCACTTCGTCTCTTTCAGCCTTAAGTGGATTTGGAGACAGTTAGTAAAGGCAGTGATGAAGCATCAGTAATCAGAGTTTTAAATGTGTGTGTGTGTGTGTGTGTGTGTGTGTGTGTGTGTTGCAGATCGACGGTTCCACTCTGAGGACTCTGTGTATGCAGCACGGGCCGCTCATTACGTTCCACCTCAGTCTGCCACAGGGGAACGCTCTGGTGCGCTACAGCTCCAAAGAGGAAGCAGCTAAAGCTCAGAAATCTCTGCACATGTAAGACACACACACATACTTTCATTGTCTTTACTGTGCCCTATCTGACCCCCCCCCCCCCACCCCTCTCTTTGCCCAGGTGCGTTCTGGGTAACACCACCATCTTGGCGGAGTTCGCCGGAGAGGAGGAAGTGACTCGTTTTTTCTCTCAGGCTCAGTCGTTCCCGCCCTCCAGCAGCTCCTCCCACCCCGCACTGGGTCAGTGGGGCACGGCGACCACTAAGGGAGGCAGTAACCCACCGGGCGGAGCTAATGGGGCAGGGGCGGAGCTCCTGTGGGGCGGAGTCCAGCAGCCGTACTCGAGCTTATGGGGTCCGATCAACGGCGAGGAGAGCCGAGTCATGGGAAGTCCCGTCCCCGTGAACACGCTGCTCCCGGGAGACCTGTTGAGCGGCGAGAACATGTAGCGCAACATGTCACCCCAGAGAGGGGTAAAAAAAAAAAAAAAACAACCACCACTAACTACCCCCTCAAATCAGTGTGAGGATAATCACTTCCCCTGGAACAGCTGTTCTAATTTTAATTCATTAGAAGTAGAAATAAAAGTGTTAGGATCGTAAAAAAAAAAAAAAAAAAGAAGTAGGAGTGGACTGAAAGCAAAGCCTTGAGGGTTTACGTTGTTTTGCTGAAGAAGAAGAGGAGAAGGAGGAGGAGGAGGAGAAGAGGCAAGGCAGCCATTTTGAATCATGAAAAAAAAAACAAAAATGAAAAACCTCACAGCCTTGCTGTCTCCTCACTGCTCCTGCTTTAACCTCTTCACCGTTTCTCCAATTCTTTTAGGACTTATCAGCCTTAAGTGTCTCTTTTTTTTTTTTTCTTACATTTAAAAAAAAAAATACCTAAAAGACATTTTTTCTGACTTCTGTTTCTGAGCCAACGATGTGGAGGAGAGGGAAATGAAACGGCCAATCAGACCCTCGGGAAAGAGAACAGCCTGAGGTACACAGCCTGTGTTGTTTAAAAAAAAAAAAAAGGTGTGTGTGTAGAGGAAGTCAACCAAGCGTTCATCACGAAGCTTCTCGCTGGGATCCTCATGTTTCTGTCCTCCGATGGATTTCAGTCCTGAATGTCGGATGTTGTTTAATTTTTCCCCCCCGTGAGGATCCGAGGAAGAAGAAGATGAAGCTCGGTGTCCGTGTGATGCGTCGTGCAATATAACCTTCATCGCCATCATCATCACCATCATCATCTGCTTATTCTTCCGCTCTTTTTTTTATCCTTTCGGTCTGTCCCGCAGAGACTTATGGACGTCCCGGGTTTCTGGCTCGCTGCTCGGCGGCTGTGTCCCAAATCCACGCACACTTCCTCTCTAATAACCGGAGAGATCCGAGATGCAGCGCGGAGAGACTCGGCTTTCAGGCACAACACCAAAACTTTTCCTCCTAATGCAGTAAACAAAAACAAAAAAATAAATAAAAGTCTAATGTTTGGGGTTTTTTCGAAGAGGGTGCGGGGTTAATAAAAATCTAATAATAATAATAATAATATGAAATGATATGATGAGCACTTATGGACCGATGGAGTGATAAACAAACAAAAAAAAAACAAGCAAGCAAACAAAAAACAAAAAAAAAAACAAAGACTATTTTAAAATTCCGTTGTTGTTTTTTTTTCCGTCTTCGGAGCGACTCTTTGAAAAGACTGAATCTACATTCAGACTGAAACTCGCAGTACGTTTTTACACTCAGCGTTTTTTTTCCTTATGTGATTAAAACGAATTTAAAATGAATGTCATCATTTTTCCAAAACCTGTTTATGGCCTTCGCTGCGTCTGTGGGGAAAAAAAAGACGCCGGAAACAGGGATTATTATCCGGACCAGTTCAGCGGTACACGAGAACGGGAATCGGAATCGTCACGGTGTCGGAACGCTGAAGTGACGGGAGTCGGAATCTCGATGCTCCGCTGTGTAACGGGGCGAACCGAAGTGCTGCGGTCACAGGGTCGGAATACCGCTGTGCCGCCATACGGAGTGGGATGTCCTGTGATTTTTGTGATGGAATACCGTAACCTGTGATGTCGGGAACGCCGGGATGTGTGACCGTGTCGGAACGCTTCGACATTCACAGTGATGGACATTTTAAAGTGTTTAAAGTCGAGCGATTCCGTACCAGGAAACACGGGCGTCACGCTGACTCGGCGACATCACGACCGTGGAATGTGGCGACGTCACAACATTCTCCGTTCCCGTTACAAACTAAAGACCCGTCCGAGGCGGTGCCCGCTGACACACACCATAATGCATTATGGGTATTCTGTGACGCTATCATGTGTTGAAGTGCATCATGGGACTTCCTGAGCACGCCTGCAAAAATACTGCACTACATTGTGAACAGGGAGAGATTTCGGAAACGGTCGCAGAACGCGTTGCACCGTGTGTGTTTTTTTTTATTTTTATTTGTATTTTTTGTCGCTACGACTAATCAAAGCCAAATCGACAGCTCGCGCGTCTCTGCACCTTCAGCAGGAAGCTCGGACTCCCGCGGCCCCGGAGTCGAAACAGTCCCGGAGTTTATTTGGGTTTTATTTCCGCACATTTCTGGAGCTCGTCAGTGTTCAGATGCACAAACACTTCCTGTCCTGTGTAACAAAAAAAAGGAACAATTCGAATAATGATTGTTTTTCTGATTTGATGTGAAAAAAAAATCATTCATGGTTTTTATGTGAGTGAAACAACAATCCGAATTCCTTAAAGTAGTGTTCGGAATTGTGTGTGTGTGTGTGTGTGTGTGTGTGTGTGTGTGTCCATGCTCACAGCTGCTAAACGTCCTCTTCTTCCTCCCTGTTTGCAGCCACTATCGTTTTATTTTTCCCCTCTGCTTTAGCGAGTTAATGATTAGCAAGAGTTAATAAAAGCAGCCGTTACTTGAACCACCTGATCCGCGGAATCCTCAAAATTCCGGAAAGAAATCTGTGCTTTGTTTGTAATTTATTTTATTTTATTTTAGCCGCTAACTTACTACTTACTCTCGAGCCAGCACATTATTTTGTTACTATGCAAAATAAGGAAACGCAGACACATCGACGAGGTGGTGGGCGGGCCTTTAGCGTTGTTATTGTTTTGTTATTTTATTCTTTTTTTTTTAAGTGCCAATCATGAGGTCAGAGGTCACACGCACACGACTGTTTCTCTCTGAATGCTATCGGATCATCAGTGGCGGTGTTACGCGTCATTCCAGCACTCGTTCAGGGACGTAAACGACACACCATGAAGTAAACAAAATGTTTGTTTAAAAAAAAAAAAAAAAAAAGTTGCGATCTGCCGTTAAGTAAAGCTTCAGAAAAAAAATCCAAATAAAAAACTTCTACTTTATCACGGATGCAGCCGATCAGCCGAGACGTGTGTAGTGTGCACCTTCACTCATTACCTGGAGCTTTGCGTCTCTTTCTCACACACACATACACACACACACACACACACACTGCCAAGTCAGATTTCTTGAACATGATTTTACTTTTTTATTTTCCGTTATTATTAGAGTTTACACACTTTTATAAATGAAATAAAGAGAAAAGATCTGTAGCTGTAACTCAAACACGCGTTTATTCTCTAAGTGCCTCGTTAAAGTTCTCCAGACTCATTTTAAACATAGATTTTAAAAAAATTTGCTTAAAAAATGAAAAAGGCATTACAATGTATGTATCTGTTAAATTCTAGTTCACTTAAATCCATTTTCTTCTTATATTTTGTCATTTAAAATGATAATTTATACATTCATATTGCTATTTCAAAATACTTCTTTATAACTTGGAAATTCTACATTTATAATTATATTTTTAATCCATTTTAGCAACAAATCATTATTGAGCCAAATTCAACTTTTATAGCTAGAGTTATAGCTAGAATTTTTTTTCCCAATAAAATAATTAAAAAAAAAAAAATTTTTCACTTTGCTGTGAAACCTTACGGAGTTTCATACTTCCAGTTACTTGGGGTAATTTTAATTCCTATATTTTTAATTTTTAATTCATAATCCTTCCCTTCCTCCCTGTTTGTAGCCGCTTTCATTTAATTTTTTCATTACTGCGGAAATAGAGTTGGTAGTGGTGGTGGTGGTGATGATTATGATTATGATTAGCGAGAGTTAAATAGTAGCAGCCGTGACTCGAGCCGCCGCTCAGGAGAGATCGTCTGTGTTCCGGACTGGAATGTGTTTTTATTTTTAGCTTCCTTTCGATCAGTTACTCTGTTACTATGCAAAATGAGATAAATCCTTAAACCTTATTTCTCACTTAAATTTCCTCATTCTTAAGTCCTTAACTTGAACCCGGTACGTATTATTCAGTTGAATTAGTTTTGCAGCTTCTTTAAGCCCTGCCCCTGCCTTGTTTAAGCCCCGCCTCCCAGTGTTGGAAGACAAAATCACAAGTGAAGTTTATTTGAAATCGTTACGATGCATTTTATTGTTTTATTCTTCAATTCTCAATATTTTAAATAATCTTTAATAACCACGATTTGACGTGTTAATGACCACGACTAGACACGACCTGCACTTTATCGTTTTCATAATTAGATCAATTAAATAAATAAATAAATAAATAAGAGAGTCATCAGTTCTCTCTCACATTACGTGGGCTCCGCTTATCCGAAACCTTTAAACAGTGTTAAACTTAATAAACTTGAAAACATTAATTCTTTAAACGTCAAAATTCTTGAGTTGATGTAACTCCATCTGAGTATTAAAAGTCTTTAAATGGCAAATGAGTAAGAGAGAAGAAATAAGTAAACAAACCACAACTGGATGTAAATAAATAAACAAATCAAACTACAAATGACTTACGAACGCAGGGCGTCTGATTTAATGCACTAGATAAAATCCGCTAATAATAATAATAAGCTAGCTCAGGCGACTCTCACTAATATCACAGTAGATTGTATTTGAAGTATTTGAAGAGGCGAAATTATAACCCTAAAGACGTGTGACTTATCATTTATTATAACTGTTAAGTATTAATTCAATTCAATACATTTTTTTTGTAATTTTGTGTCGCTGTTTGAACATGTCCAACTGTTTGGTTAAAAAGAATGTTTAATGTTTATGTCAAATATTTAAATCTGTTTTACACCATTTAAACCAGTACAGACGGAAACTAAACACCTCCAGAGATCGGACGCGTCCTCGGCTGATCAGGGTTTTTCAGTAAATTCACAAAATTACTCCCGTCCGCCGTCCTGTTGCAGAGCAGGAACTCTTTCAGTCTGTTGTAGTTTCACTAGTGGTGCACAGGCTGTGGTAAAATCCTGGTACTTTTATTTTTAAATACCAAAAACAATGAAATAAATAAATGAAAATGTATATACAGTATATAGAAGCTACGTTACTGTAATGCTGGTGTTTAAAGCTAAAGGCTAATCGTCTCGCTGATGTCCCTCACGTGTTAAATGTCGACTGCATGCAGGAGTGCCTTCTTCTGTGAAAAAGAAGTATTAATGTCGGGCCCGTTTTAGTTCCGTCTGATTGTCGTCCAGGGGTCCTCGTTTGTCCGTTCCCTCCGTTTCTAAAGGGGAAGCTGCGTGAACAGGTACCGCACCGCGACGCGTCTCAAACCGAAGAAAAGCCGTCGACTTTTTATTATTTTTTTGTCTTCAACTCGAATCAAGCGACCTCGTCGCGGCCTGGGCGTGAAACTGCCTTGTTCCAATCTCAAAACCACAAGTGCACTGTGTGAAAGTCGCACTTCACCTCGTCTTTCCGAAAGCCCAGGAAGCGTTCTAACCACACCAGCAAGAAATAAATCCCAGCGTCACTCGCACTCCGCCAGCTCGTTTCTGTTCGAACCCAGACATTTCAGCCAATCCGATTTTCGAAGACAAAACGAGCAATACGTACACTCAAATTCTCCGACGCGAAACGTTTCGTATTTAATACTTGATAAACAATTGCCGCAAAAATATTTTGCACATGTTGCTCTTACTCTACAAGACAATAACGATGGGCATTTCGACTCACTTTAACGATTCAGTTCCTTTAGACTACCTGTTTAAGTGAATCGAGGTGTGATTTAAACGTTAAATATTCAATATTTTAACACATGCGCACACACTTAATAAATAATAAGGTTCTCCTTGTTTTAGTGCGCAAATTAAAATAGAAAAAAAATGAGAAGAAGGACTGATTTGTTCATTCATTATGTTTTGCGAATCACTTTAAGGAGTCATTCAGAAGGAATGAATCATTCTTAACGAATCACTCGTCACTAAAAGACATGTTTTATTCTATGTTTTGCATTTTAATTTTGTCCAAAATTCCCATTATTGTGTTTTATTTTTTACTGCTTCGACATTTTCAGACAAAAAAAAAAGATGTTTTTAATTTTAAACAAATTATATATAAAACATATCAAACAAACCACAATACTTGAACCAGAGATTGCCAATAATGTAATGTGAATCATTGCTCTGTTTTTTTTTGTTTTGTTTGTTTTTATGTCAATTTTATAAATGAGCATTAATCACAGAAAGATTTGTTTATGGATGTATTGTACTGTTTATTTCTTTATTATTATTAGTGTAATCCAGCCTTGCACTGTTTTCTCTTCACTCACTCCGCTAATCAAAAAAAACCTATAAAAAAAGAAAAAAAAAAAGATGAGCGAAGATGTTAATGTGTTAATGTTTACTCAAGGATTTGTCTTATTGTTTTTTTTTCCTATAAAATGTTTAAACATTAATGTCGATCATACTGTTCATCGTTAGCAGGAGTTTTGCACCGTTGAGTTTTAATGATTAAATTTAAAAAGAACAAAAAATATATAAATAAATAAAAATCAAGGAGAGAAAGGAACAGGAAAAAAAGACTTTTTCCAGAACTGTTGTGTTGTAAATGGTTCTGACCGTGTGCTCGCGATTCTTTGTAATTTGCTAACGTTTTTATTCGCGCATAAAAAAATATCAGATTGACTCATGTTCAGAGGTGCCTACTGTTTTTGTAGTTTGTACAATTTAACATTTTTAATTTGGTTCCTTTTTTGTTCCTCCTTGTGACGTTTACAGCAACCGGTTTATGTGAGGTTTTGTTTTCAGAAGTAATTTTACTAAAGACAATTTCACCTTCCATGAAAAAAAGACTTAAAAAAAAAAACTACACAAACAAATGCAGACGATATTTTCTGAAGCCGTTTTATTGACTTTAATTTTTCTTGTTGTTCGTTGTTCTATGCCTTTATGCATCTCGTGAAAGCAGCGATTTGTGATAATTGTCTTGGTTTTCATTTATCAAACGGACCTGGCTACTGTTCTCAGGAAGACGAGAGTTCCAGATTTCCTAACGTTTCACTTTTCTAATGTTTAACATTATCATGAGTTGTTTTTTGTTTTTTTAATGTTTTATTATGTTGTTGTTGTTTTTTTTTTATTCATGGGGTATTAATAGAAATCCAGCTCTTTGCACTGAAGGATGTGGATTTCGGAGAATATCTCCTGTATTTTAATCCGTAGCAGAAAAACCATTTACCAAATATTTTAGTCATGTATCGATTTGTTTTCTTCTTATTCCTCGAGGTTTAGCGCTTTACATTTAATATTTTATAATTATGCATCGCTTTATGTTCAGAAGTAGTTTTTACATGTTACTTGTGAAGGTAGTTAAAGGACCTGTGGTTTTTTTTTTTAAAGGTTGAACGTTGGTCTTTTTGTTGTTGTCATCGTCGTTGTTGTTTTCTTAAAGAACAAGGTCCTGTGGAAAGAGACGCTTCCGTTTTCTGTTCGCCTCCCGATCGCTTTCTGGATCGAAACAAAACTCTAGAGTTTTTAGTTTTTGGGAAAAGTTTCTTTTTTTTTTTTTATGGTGGGGGGGGTTATAGGGGTGTGTATAAAAGGGTTTATAAATACAGATTATTTTTTATTGATTTTTAAACAGACATAAAGTAAACATGTAGTCTGCGTTTCAGGAAAAGTGGAAAGACTCCATCTACAAAGATTCCAGTTCTGGAAAAGTGGCTACACTAAAGATTTTGCTCTTTTTTTCCCAAAAAATTAGTTAGTTCTCGAGTAAAGCTCTTGATTTTTCTGAAAACATCTGTAAGTTTATGGTGTTTAAGTTTAAAAAGGTAAAATTTCTACATGGATTTTCTGGTCTTGAAAAGTGCAGAGGTTCTAGAGCCTGAAGTTTGGGGGCAAAACCCAGGACTTTTTTTCTCTGGAAAATGCAGTTGCAGCTGTTTTTGAGCTTTAATTGTAGAAAACTGGGAGACTTGCTGAGATTTCTTTTTTAATTATTATTCTAGAAACATTTCTAGAAAAAGCCCTTTTTATAATCATTGTTTGTTTTTTTTTAGATAGTTTACAAACGTAGTTTCAAATAAAAATTTTAAACAAAAAATACTAAAGCTTTGATTCTGGGAAGCCTGGAGTTCAGAGAACAGTAGATGATTTTGTTTTTTTTATTTTTAAGAAGAAAGTTTCCAAAGCTGTTGTTTTGAAAAGTCTTGACTTTCTTTGGACTTTGATTCGAAACCTAGAAATTCTAGAGTCCTGGTTTTGTAACTGCAGACGGTCTGGTGTTTCGGGAGGCGAACGTGAATCATCATGGGAAGGATTGTGAATCTATGCACAAACTGGAGGGGGGATAAAGTCCAGATCTGACTTGTGTATGGTGGGGGGAGTGGAGGGGCGGGGGGATCGTTTCACTGTAATAAATTTAGACGTAGAATTTCCACATCCTCTGCATTTGAAGAATTTTCTTTTTTTTCCCCTCCTCACTGATTAAACTAAGCACTGTGGACTTTCCTGGGTGAGTCTGAGACCTTCAGGGGGTGTGTGTGGACTCCCAGACCGGGATTTACTTTGCTGTCTGTTGTTTATAAATGTTAAAAATCATGGCTGTACCGGGGTTCAGAAATGTTTCTGGCTTTTAAACGCGCCTCGTTCTCCTTATAGAATGTGATTGTTCATTACTTGCACCGGAGAAACGATCTTTCCATGAGGTATGAGCATTTTCTCTGCCTGTATTAATAAAAAGTGATGATTTTGTTTCAAACATTGTGCATTGTCATTTTTTTTTATTTATTTTTTTTTTTTTTATTCCTGTGTGTGCTGCAGCGCTCGTGTCTCTTCTCTCTGTGTGTATGATATCTATCAGGTTTCATGCAAATCCAGAACATCTGTAAGCGCATCATCATTACACAGCCTTTTTTTTTTTTTTTTCTTATTCAATGCAAATCACACCAGGATGCTTCCTCTCATCAAAACAACTGTGAGGATTTATTTTATTTTTATTGTAAGGATTAATTAAAATGTTTCAGCTAAAGCAGGTGAAGGAGAAAGGTTGAGATTTTCAGGACGGTAGATTTACAAACACATTAATGAAGCTCACAATCACTTAATCACATCAGTATTGATTCCTCAGGTCTGAACAAATACTCTATAACGGCTTATATGGAAGCTTTCTAGATTTATGTCTAATTTATTTTTATTCTAAATCTTTAGTCCAGTTCATTAAGTATTATAAATGCCACGCCCCAATTTGAAATCTTTAATCATAACTTGGATTGAGGTGTGACAAATGTTAAGTATTTCCATATATGTGTGTATATATATATATATATATATATACACACACACACACACTCAGCAAAAAAAGAAACGTCCTCTGACTTTCACCTGTTTTTACTTTCAGTAAACTTAATGTGTAAATATTTGTATGAACACTAAAAGAGTCAACACCATAAGACATAAAG
>JAQQZT010000037.1:36430941-36443041 GCA_030068275.1 Clarias platycephalus | reverse complement strand
CCCCCCCGCGACCCTAAATACAGGATAAAGCGGTATAGAAGATGAATGAATGAATGAATGAATGAATAAAAGTCTGAGCGAGTGAATGTAAATCTAATGTAAAATAATCTCCCATGATCCTTTGCGTTGGACATATTTGCATGTTTAGTGATGGTTTTTGTTTTCATGTTTTAATTTCCATATAAATGGTGTGTTGAATTTCATGTTTAATGATCTGATTATGCTAACTACGTTTTTGTTCCCCAAGTGAGGACGATGAACACGTCTCTGGTGAACGTGAGCCAGGAGGACATGGGCGTGGCCACAGTGGCGATCGTGATCGCATCGCAGGCCATGAACCTCTGTTTGGGTTTTCCTCTGCACTGCTACGCCATTCATCTGCTTCTGTCCAAACCCAGTGGAGGCGGAGGAGGACGTGTGGACGTGAACGTGATCTTCGCTCTGAACCTCACCTTTGTGGAGATCCTGTACTGCCTCGTGAGTCCTCTGTACTGTGTGTGTATCGTCAGTATAACGCTGTGCGTCGGCCCTCTGCTGGGTCTGTGGCTCGGCGCCTGCATGGCCGGACGCTACCTGTTCCAGTGCTTGCTGTGCTTGGAGCAGTACTTGGCCGTCATCCATCCCATGATTTTCCTAAAGCTCAAACCCCTGCGGTATAGAGCCGGGGTCGCGTCCATGGCTTGGTTCATCACGATCGGAATCGGAGCCACCTCCGGCTGCATGTTCCCCGGGGTTCCTTACAATGCTTTCGGGGCTGTCTACTTCACCGTCTTCTTTGTTGACTCTCTCTGCTGCCTCTCGGTCCTCAAAGCTCTGGTGCGTCCCGGCCCGAGCGACAAGGACAACGGCGAGATGAACGCTGCCAAAAAGAGGGCCTTCAAAATCATCTCCATGAACCTCGCCACGTTTTTGGTTCAGGTAATCCCCATAGTCGTTTCCTTCAGCCTCCTCGGTACTATCCCTCAGCAGAGCTTCCACCTGGGCGTGGCCATAGGTATGACCATTAACATCATTGGAGGCTTCGTCCATCCCATTTACATTCTTCACAAATACAGAAAACTGCCATGGATGAAGGACAGTTAACCGCAAAACACCATAGAGTTTCCTAATGGGGTTTACTGCATTTCTAATGGTTTGTAATAGTAGTTTACTGTAACATGTTCTTCCTAAAGATTACTATGCGGCTTTAATGTACAGTATATCTAATTGTCTGTAATGGTATTTTACTGGAATATGTTCTTCCTAAAGATTACTATTAAGGTTTAATGTATATCTAATGGTCTGTAATGGTAGTTTAGTAAAATGCGTTTCTAAAGGTGGTTTAATGGAATATGATCTACACAATGATTCCTATGGGGTTTCTTGTGTCCGGTTCTTGTTGGGGATTAATGTGTTTCTGTTGGTCTGTAACAGTAGGTTATTGGAGTAATTCTTTGTGGTTCAGTGGTTCTTTATCTAATCTTATTCTATCAATTGTCGTCTAGACATGAAAAATGCTCGATTTGGTTCTGGTGGTATATAAACGTAACCAAAAAAAAATCTGTAAATGAAACCAGTAAGTCCATGTTTATGTATTCATCTTTTTACCTGTTAATCAATCAGTCAATAAATCAGTCAATCAAGTCTATCTCTATGGCTCTCAGTCATTATCATGTGACTATTTATTAAAGTAATGAATTAGTCACCGGTGTTTGAAGTCATTTTATTTGCATAAACAATGTGTGTGTGCGTGTGTGATTTGTTTATGGTGGTGAAGATACAATGTTACTCCTTCCCACACCTTAGTAAGTCATGGGCACAAAATACTATCATGTTCCCACACCCTACTAAGTCGCGGCCATGACATACTATCTCGTTCCCACACTTTAGTAAGTTGTGGCCACAACATATTATCTCATTCCTACACCTAAATAAGTCATAGCCACAACAAACTATTTTATTCCCATGCCCCAGTAAGTCGTGCCCATGACATAGTATCTTGCTTTAGTAAGTCTTGGCCACAGCATAGTATCTCATTCCCACAATTTAGTAAGACACAACAAACTCTCTCGTTCCCGTGCCCCAGTCGTGTCCATGACATACTAGCTCGCTTTAGTAAGTCACGACTTAGTAAGTCGTAGCCACAACATAGTATCTCGTTCCCACACAGAATATTTCCCCCCAGTGTCACCAGAGGGGCTCCGTACTTCACATCCTGCAACATGTTAATTCTCATTAAAAGTCTAATCTCATGAATAAACAGCACAGCGCTGAGCTTATTAACAGTCTCACTGATGTACAGAGAAACATTTATCTCGGTTAATAATTCATCTGTGTGAGAAAACGCTTCTAAATTCCCTTTAGAGGACAAAGTCAATGTTGGGACTTTTATTTTGAAATATCATTCGGCTACAGGAAATGGACAGGAAGTCGAGTCTCTTCACCGGAAGTAAGGAGGTGTGTGTATGTGTGTTTTTTTCCTCATCTCTTATGGGATCCGCGGAGGCAGAAGGACGATAAAGGTAATCAGTGTGTGATGTTGTTGTGGTTGTGTGTGTGTTTAGGATAAATAACTGACTCCAGTCAGGAGGTTTCAGCTGATATTCGGCTCCGAGTGATTTTATTGTCTCTCTTTTCTTTTTACTGTTTTGTTCTGTCAGTCTGCCGTCTCGCGCTGTTTAAGTTACAGTTACTGTTTGTGTTTCTGAAAGACTAAAACAGCATTTAATGATCTTAATATGTGCACAAAATGTGATAAATTGGACCAAAAAAAAAAAAAAAACTTTACCAAAAATAACCTTCTGATGATGTTGAACGCAGGTTACGGATGTTACTGACGTTCTGTGAATCGCCGCTAGGGGCGCTGTTTGAGACAGGAATATTCTCTAGTGCGCATGCTCTATAAAGGCTATAAATGGACAGTGTTGTGATTTTTGTCTTGAGCGCGTCAGAGAGGTGTCCTGGGGAGGAACACACACACACAGACACACAGAGTTTGAGATTACAGTAATCCCAATTTTCTTTATTAATCTCTCTCTCTCTCTCTCTCTCTCTCTCTCCTCTGAACACATTTCTTCCACAGGGTTAAAGTTCTGCACCAGGTTTTTAATAAAGTCTTAAAGGGGTCTTAACCCAGGGCTCCCAGTCAGTTGTTGTCTTTGCTTGATGCAAAATATTTATTACTATTATATTTTTAAAAGAAAGTATTTATCAAGGGATAATGAAAAACAAAATGTAATTGTAATTAAATGAACTAAATGTAATTGTTGTCTAGTCTTTAACGAAGGCGTGCAGTTCTGTACAAGCGCATGTATTTATCTTGTCCTGTTCTCACCTGCGATTCTGATTTTCCTAAGTTTGTCTAAAGAACTATGATTGATCACCTCCCGATACGATATTCTCACCGACGTCGGTGCCGAGTTGATTCAGATTGCAATTCTAAAAGTATCACGATTTTATAAAAATGCTGATTCGATATTACATTTCCCCCTGATTTTGTTACATTGTAAACCTTTTTAAAAAGTTGAGTGGGTAATTAAATGTAGCCCGTTCCTTATGACATTAGTTTTCTCACTTAAAAACGAAGTGCGGCGTTTAAACACTACAAATCACTTCAAATACAAGAGTTTAACATTTAACTTAAAATTAAATCTCTGTCATTCGCCATCATTATTATTTATAAACAAACTTATTCAAATAATTCACTCCTATCACACAGGATGAAGACGTGTGAATAGTCCAGAGAGAGCGCCACCTGTAGGATTATAAAGAAACTGCGTCTATTTACCGCCTCAAATACTCTACCGACTCATCCAAAGTCTCAAAACTCAAGTCGACAGTGAGCGCGCGGACGTGAGCGGCTTCTAACGCACAAGATTTAGGAGTCGCTCGAGATTGACTCCTTAGCGCTGGTGTTGTTGTGAGACGGGTGTAAGTGTGTGTAATGAGTGTGTTTAAGGCTGATTCACTCACTGTGTTTGGTGAAAAAGGCAGATCAGAATGTAATTAAATGCATGTAATTTTTGAGTCTGATCAGCTGATCACCGGCCACGCCCAATCACACTGAACATCAATGATCAATCGACCGGCTCATCTCTATTATAAATGTAAAAATGCTTTTAAAAAATCGATTTTTCACCAATACATGAATCACCGCACAAGAGAATTGAGATTGATAAATGATTTTTTTCCGTCTATTGATTCGATACAGATTGACTTTTGTCCATTACAGTTCAGTTCAGTAGCACTATGTTTATGTTAATGTTTATCACCTGACTTGTCAGTGATATTTCTTATAGATTCTGAAGTGTTAAAAACTACTAAAAGTGTCTCATAAATCTTAAAATGCTGTGTAACTTGTGCTGTTAATTCCTTAAATGTCACATCTTGTTTTTCTCATTTATTTATTTATTTATTTTGCCCTGTGGATGTTCCGCTTCACACTCACCTGTCCAGTAGATGGCAGTAGTGCACCAACCACACGTAAACTCTTACGTGTAAATATTGAAAAAGTGACACTTTTGTCGAAAATAAAAGCACTTTGGATTTCCTGCTAATTGTTTTTTTTTTTAAAGAACTTTTACATTTTAAACAATTTAACGCTTCTAAGTTAAATGTAAATAATTTAAAAAGACGTAAATTGATTCTGAGTCAAAAACGTATCTGACTTGTCTAACAAAACATCAATTCAATTGTGGAATTGAGTAAATCTCACAGCTCTAGCTGACAGCACACACACACACACGGTTTTGTAAAGAACTTTAATGTAAAATGTAATCGCAGTCGTAATAAAACACGGTTTCTTAAAGAACTTTGTTATACTAATAATATCACACGCTTCCTCTGGGGCCGATCGATGGTTCATCTTTATTACACGTCTTTATCTTCGTGTCTCCATCATTTCTGAGGAGTTTAAGTGTGAGTGTGTGTGTGTCCTGGTGGATTGCAGCCTCACATGTGACGTGTGTGTTGTGGATGATGTTACAGATGATGGAGTTTCACGGCGATGCGCAGATCAGCACCCAGTGGAAACCTGCGCTGAACTACAGCGGCGCCGCGTCGTCCACCGCGTCGTCCACCGCGTCCTCCTCACCCAGGACTGTCACTCAGCAGGTAACCACACACACTCTCTCACACACACCACACTCTGATGTCTGTGTAACAGTGTGGTGAGTGAAGGTGTTTCTGATGCAGGTGTCCGAGAGCAGCTCACACACGCAGGAGAGCGACAGCGACACGTTTCCGTCGTCTCAGTCGAAGCCCTCAGACGAGCAGCAGGAGTTCTCCAGCTCAGAAACACACGACGAGCAGGTCACACACACACTGCTCAAAAACAAACACTGAATTATAATCATTTAATAAAGTAACATTCACCTTAATAATAATAATAAAGTAAATATAGCTGTAAGAATTATAATAATAATATAATAAAAACATATTGAAATACTGCACCACGACCCTGAATACAGGATAAAGTGGAATAGACGATGAGTGAGTGAATTACTATAATTATATAATATTTTTTGTAAGGGACAAAGGAAATAAAGTTACAATAATTATAATAATATATTGTTTTATTACTTATTTATTATTATTATTATTATTATTATTAAACCGAATTGATGAATGAAGTAAATACAGTCATAAGAATGTTTTATTATTATATGTTTTTATTATTATTATTATTATTATAGCATATTATATATTATATATATTATATATAGCATATTACATATATATATTATTATCAGTGCTCAGTGCTCACTCCTATACAAACTATTAGATTATTACAACTTATTTTATATTAAATATATTTTACATGCTTTAGTTTCAGTTATTTTATTGATAGATTCTTATTAATATTAATATAATTATTGTTAAATTTGTTACAGTGGTGCTAACAAGACAGTTTTATTTTTCATTATTTATTAGCCGTAAGTTGTTTAGCCTGATTACGTAAACTGTAAGATATTATTCTAAAGTGTAATTAAATTAACTCAACTTTAGAAGAAATTATTGTATTTGCGTATTGAATCTGGTTTAAAGGGGAAAAAAGAACAGAATAAATAAAACATGTAATGAAAATCAGCTGCTGTTGTGTTTCTGGTTACAGGATCTAAAGAGCGCCCACAGTCCCTACTCCAGATTAAACATTTACTCGTCTGAAGACAGCGATGAAGACGTCTGCGCCTCCAGACTGAAGAAGTCGAAGAGCATCGTACGTCTTAAATATGATGATATTTATATAATGATGATGACGACGAGATTTGAAATTTCAGATTTGATGTAAATAAAGTGCAGATGTTTTTATTTCCACTGATTATGATCTTAACGATAGGTCATGCCTCGCTTCATGTCGTTAGAGTGGTGTATAATTAACGTTGTTTGATCATCTGTCACCGTCTTCACTGTGTTTTATTGTTCACACACTAGTGCTGTTGTACACTAGGTGGCGATGTTCACTCAAAGCACATCTGCAAGTCCAGCCTTTCTCAAACTTAATAAAGCCACGGTCCAGTGTTTTGCGCCACACACACCCACACACACACACACACACCTTTCATCACAGCTCTGATCAACTCACAAGACTGAGATAAAAATTTAAATGTAATTTACATCTTGTGGCTTTGTTTTATTTTAGTTCAAAAACAATTATTTAACTATAAATATTTTTTGGTCATTTTAAACTTAATTACAAAAGTAAAAGTTAAAAACCTTTTATTTCTTTATTGTAAATCCCACCTGTAGTACTCCCACAGCCCACTAGGGGCAGCAGCCCTTGCTTCTGGGAAACACTGCAAAGAAACCAGGAGGGTTTTGGTGTTTGTGGTTGCGGGTGATCGCTCTCCTCCTCACAACTACTAATTCGTACCTGCTCTTAGTTCCTGTTTACTGATCGGCACAAAAACTGGCGTTTACGCTGTAATATCGCCACCTACTGGGCTGGAGAGTTTTCCAGTTTTGTATGTTAACATGGGCGGAAAGTGATGAAGTGGGTCAAAATGATAACAGATTATTAAAAGTAAAAACAGATTTAGTAAACAGAACAACAATTGATTGAGGTTGTTCCTCATAAAGTCAGTGAAAGTGTTCTGCTTTAAAATTCTGTGCTGTGACATCATGATGGCCTAAGTCAGATGAGATTAGCCCCGCCTCCTGTGTTCTGACTGGTTGAACCAAAGAACTGCTAACCAATCAGATCACTGAAAAGCCATGTTTAACAAGCCATGTTAACGGATTAAATCAGTTAAAACAAAAACGGTTATAGAAATGTTAATTGTATTAATTTAAAAGGTTAATCAGCGCCACCTAGTGTGTTTTTGATAAATGTTAATTCTTTTGCTTATAGTTGGACGAGTTATTTACTGACGAGTCCAACGACTCGGCGTCAGACAGCGGCGAGGATCTTCCTTCAAAACCGGGAGACGAGAGCGACGGAAGCAGCTCGGACATCAGCGAGTGTCCTCGACCGAGCGCGAGCACTCACCGGAGGTCAAGGGTCGACGGCGTGGCCGTAAACAAGACGGAGAAAACCGAGGACGGGAGGAGAGTGTATAACAAAAAACACTACTGCCTGTTTTGCTCGAAACCTTTCAGCAAGATAGCGAGACATTTAGAGGACATTCACTCGAAGGAGGAGGAAGTCTCGAAAGCGTGCAGTTTCCCCAAAGGTTCCAAACAGAGGAGGATGTATCTGGATGAGCTCCGCCTCAGAGGGAATTACATCCACAACATCGCCGTGCTCAAATCCGGGAAAGGCGACTTGATCCCGTACAAACGGCCGCGCGGGGAAATGAAAGCGAGCGACTTCATGCACTGCCCGCACTGCCAGGGCTTATTCACCAAGAAAGTCCTGTGGAGGCACATGAAGGTGTGCAAGCTGAGTCCCAAAGATTACGTCCCCAAGCCCGGGAAGAACCGTGCGTTGTCTCTGTGCGCGGCCACGCAGCCCATTCCGCGCAACATCAGCCCGGAGCTCTGGAAGATTTTAAGCGTCATGGTCACGGACGAAATCACGGAAGCTGTAAAAAACGACAGCTGCATCATACAGATGGCCGAACACTGGCTCCGGAAGAGCGGAGACTCTCCGAACGGTCAGTGCTTCATCCGGCAGAAGTTACGGGAATTAGGAAAGCTGCTCCTCAGCGGCCGGAAAGTGACGTCTCTCCGGAAACTGGAGGATTTTATCGACCCGTACAACTGCATGCAGGCGGTCGAGGCCGTGCGGCACGCATGCGAGTACAACAGCGAGAAAAACACGTACAAAATTCCGTCCCTCGCTAAAAAAATGGCCATTTGTTTGGCGCAGCTCAGTCGCCTCATACGAACTAAAGTGGTGATGCCAAAGAACGTGAAGCTGGCCCGGAAACTGCAGAACTTCCAAAAGATCCACGAGGAACGCTGGAACGATTTGCTGTGCGCGACCGTGTCGAGGAACTCCGAAGACGAGGAGGTAAAATTTAAACCTCCGTTGCTCTTGCCGTTCACGGAAGATGTTCAGAAGCTCCACGTGTTCCTCAACAAAGCGCAGGACGAGTTTACGGTGCGGTTATCCGCCGAGTCGTCCACGAAACACTGGTCGGATTTAGCCAAGGTCGCTTTGACCCAGATCATTCTGTTCAACCGGAGCCGGGAAGCTGAAGTGGTGAGCATGACGGTGGACACATTTCTGTCCCGGGACAACGCCGATCCTGCCACGGACATCGACTGGGCTCTGACCGAGGTCGAGAAGCAACTCTGTCGACATTTTTACAAAATCGTCATCCGGCGAGAAGGAGCGCGTCCCATTCCCATCTTGCTGACTCTGAAAATGCTGCGCGCCCTGCAGCTGCTGGTGGAAAAGCGAGAATCCTGCGGCGTGATGAAGGACAACACTTATGTCTTCGCCCGGCCGTCGGCCTCGTCCCATTTCAGGTGCTCGGACTGCGTCCGAGGCTTCTCGTTGATTTGTGGAGCGAAGGATCCTCAGTCGCTGACTTGCTGGAAATTGCGGAAGCGGATGGCGACGCTGTCCACGGTGCTGAATCTCGGGGACCCGGAAATAAACCAGTTGGCGAGCTTCCTCGGGCACGAGCTGATCATCCAGGATGAGTTTTACCCCCTGCATGAACGGACACTACAGCTAGCGAAAGTGCAAAAGGTGCTAACGGCAATGGAGCAGGGACGGATGATGGAGTTTATGGGCAAGAACTTCTCAGATATCGATGTCCAACCTGATGGTGTGTTCACTGATTCATTACCTCACTCATTCACTCTCTGATTCACTGAATCGGTCACTGAATCACTCGCTCACTTACAAACTAACTGACTCACTCATTGATTCACTCACTTGCTTACTCATCTATAGGCTCAGTCATTTACTCATTGATTCACTCACACATTGGCTTACTCGCCGACGTACTAACTCATTCCTTTGACTAACTGATTTAATCAAATTAATTGGTTGGTTAAAATCTGATTGATTGTCTCACCGTTTCAATTGCACTACTTGTTAAATGTTTACATTGCGTCATTAATACACAAAAAAACAAATAAACAAAGGCACTATAGGATTAGAAAACTAAATGGCAAATTTCTCCAGATAAATTTTTACATTTTTTTATTTCCTTGCTGTGTAGAGAAGGTCGATCTGAGCAGCGAGAAAGTAAAGAAGAGCTGGGAATGTTCAGGTACGCGCACGCGATTTCATCTGATCGTTCATTATTTATGATGTCAGTTAATGAAGATGATCAATTAGGTCAGTTAAGACCAAATAGCATATAAATATCACTAGCTAATTTATTCATGTAATAAACATGTTTATTTTATATATTACAGGAAATATGATGAACAGAAAATTCAGATGAAAATAAATGAAATCAACCATTATAATTGATGTTTAATTTATTACATATTTAAACATATTTGTACATATTAAAATAACAAAATGTTACAATTTATTTTAAATACTTTTATGGTCATCAGACCATTTTTCTTTTGTACTATTGATTTTATTTGCATATTTATTTCCTTATTATGTCAGTGTTAAACATGTGTGTGTGTGCGTGTGTGTTTGGACTCAGGCGTGTTTCCCGGCACTTGTCCTGGGAAAAGCCTCGCCCAGAAGAAGAGGAAAACGTGGAGCGGTCCTGAAATTCAGGCTGTGGAAAAGCACATGAAGGATTACATCACTTCCTGTCGAGTCCCGGGCAAAGCGGCGTGCGAGAACTGCTTAAGCGCCGAGCCTTTAACGCTCAAAAAGAGAGACTGGCAGAGCGTCAAGTTCTACATCTACAACCGCATCATGGCGCAGAAGAGAGACGCCAGTCACAAAGTCTGAAGAGTTTCACATCGTTACTTTAAAATGGAACAAAAACACAAGCAAGTGGAGCATTAAAATAAAAATGTGCTAACGGTTTAAATCTGTATGTTACATCATCGCGTAGCACCGCGGGAAAGTGTTTTAGCCGATTGAACTACGTAGCGTACTCACATACACACTTAATCTTTGTAACTGAGGTCAGTAGATATTCTGATAATTTTTAACTATAGAAACTATATACAGTATTGTGCAAAAGTCTTGACCCCCCCCCCTCTCAGGCTGCAAAGAGCCTAAAGATACAGTTTAAAAACGGCTTGTTTATGTAACGTCGTTCAGGAAGCCGGGAGAACCGTTCATCTAAGAAAGTCTGGAGTTTTTTGGAAGAAATGTATGTGTTAGGGAGCCAAGACTTCTGCACAAGACTATATCTCTTCTGAAGTCAGCACGGGCCTTCATTCTCAGATTAGATAAGCAGAGTGAGCTAACTATACTAGAGATGATAAACTTACTGACTGAAGTGGTGCAGCAGAGCTCACGATGATGTCATATATATACACACACACACACCCTCCCTTAGGGGGTACTCTAAAGGCGGGGTGGAATACTTGCACTCCAACATCACTCCTAGCGACTCTGGCCAATCATGTGCGTCTGAGCTCATGCAGGGGGAAGTGGGCGAATAGACGTTTCCTCAGAGTGCCAGGATGCTACCACTTCTCTTCGACTGCACCATACCGCCCCCTGCTGGATGGTTTTTCTCCCCCTCTCACCATCTCTTTACGAGTCACGCCTCAGCTTTGGACGGCAGATAAGAGAAAGAGAAAAACAGACACAGAGGACAGAATAAAGCCGGAAATATTTAATTGCTGATATTCCTGTGTTGTAAAAAAAAAAATAAACTTGTGCTCCCGTGACGTCACACAAGCAGCACAAATTCAAACTGATCTGTCCCGGACTATATTTTGTCTCTGTTAATGAGAATAATAACGGAAAATAAGAACTGCAGTCTTGTATCTCTGCTGTAGGTCTCACGTTGTCTGTCTTTGTCTCATTATTATTATTATTATTATTAGTATTATTGAAATCACAGATTAGAGGTTAAAAACCGCAAAGTACGTTTAGACCTAAACCTACGATTGTTGCATTTCTGTACAGCTCTGTTCTCGGATTTCATTCTGTCTTATGATTTTGTGGATGAAGTAAATAAGACTGTAGCGTTTAACTCGACTATGTAACGTAGCACACCATCACCGTGGTATCAGTTTTGTGTCACCGCTAGCTGTAGCTGTGGCTGTACGTGTGGACGTGACGGAGCTTCTTCACACTTTATTATGGTATTATCACACCGCATTAAAGTTCGACACCGTGTTGTGGACTGCATGATTTCTGTTTCTTTACGGAACACCGCCATGTTATGCTTTTTATTAATAAACACAATGAATACTCTTCCTTTGCTTGGTGTAACTCGTGTGTGTGTGTCAGGACTTTTCTGCATTCCAATTGGAGCAAATAAGAGGCTTGGATCAGTAAGGTGGTGAGGTGGTTAGCACCACACCTCCAGGGTCACGGGATTGAAAAAGTACAGTAAGAGCAGGAGCATTCCCATACACAGTGTGACGAGAACCTACCGGATTGGGACTAAACAGCTGTGTGTCCATTAAAAAAAAAAAAACAACACTCATTAGTGAGACTCAACAGATAAAAGACTCAAGTTTGAGAGTTAGAGAGCGTAAAGACTGGACTCTGGAGTGATGGAAAAAGGTCATGTGACCTGATGAGTCCAGACTGAGCCTATTCCAGAGTGATGGGCGTGTCAGGGGA
>JAQQZT010000037.1:36325154-36337228 GCA_030068275.1 Clarias platycephalus | reverse complement strand
TGTGTGTGTGTGTGTGTGTGTGTGTATACATGTTTAGTGCCTAAACTTGCATCATCATCATTGCTGTGTGCTGTCCAAGAAAAACAAGAGATGCAGCAAAATAGAATGTGAAAGCAAGGGAAAAGAGGAGAAACGACAGAGTAATCTAATCCGAATCTGTCAAAGCTGCAGTGAGGCTAATCATGCTAATGTGGCTAAACGGTGTACTAGCGCTAAGGTGATAAGCCGGAAATGAATTAGCGATGATTTGCGAGGAAATCGATGATGAATTCGGAGGAAATATTAACCTGAAATGTTTATTTTCTTTGTGTTTATGAAACACCATGAGCCTGAAGGGTTTGAACATTAACCCAGTTTGACTCCGCCCCCCATGAATTATTAACTAGAGTCTGTAGCCCCACCGACTTCTTGTTCAAGCTTTAGAGGTTTACACGTTCTTGTTTTTTGTTTCATTTACACGTTCAAGTGAATTAACGGTTTTAATGTAGCATACCAGGTTACATTTTGATATCTTTATATTTATTGCACTAGTTTGTTCTTGTTGTTTTTAATTTGACAATACAATAATGTATAAAGGCATACACCAAGCTCATTAACATAAACATACCGTTACTACGGTAATTAGAAATTACTTAATGGTAGTCGAAACAGAAACATGTACAACAATGCAGCTACGTTTATGCTTTCATTTGCCTGTTAATAAAAATACGCTAGTTTGCTAAAAATGAAATCGGGACATTTATTCTAGTAATTTCCATCTTACTGGTTCATAAATTGATCGCAGCACAGCTTTGTGATACGGTTCGAACTTGTATTATGTTTAGCTTAGCGTGTTCTGCTCAAATTTATTCTCTGTTAGCAATGTTAGCATGCTTGAATTAAAGATCACAGTGCAACTGTCAAGATTTCAGAAATTAGCGTTCGGTAATTAGCCCTCAGCTGGATGCTTTCTGATTTCTGTCCTGAGATCAGACCAAAAAAAAAAAAAAAGCGTAATTCGTAAAATCGTAAATTCGTTCTAATTTAAATCTTGATGTGTTGTGCTCTAGCATGTGTGTGCTAAATCTTTCTAGTTATATCTTTGCGAAGATGAGAGTGCGCTAACTTTTCTTAACATTGCCAAAAATTATGCATCATCTTTTCCTCATCACACTTGATGCACCTGTAAGGAATCCCTCACTCCATTTGTGCTGTCGGTGCTATTCACCAGCAACACGCCGGATTTAAAGGAATATTTAAGTGTAAATTGTAAAATGTCATGGAAGTACATGTGTATTTATAGCGTAGCTGTGAGTCAGACACTGGACTAATTGGTCGTATGTGTGTATGTGCATTATGCTAATGAAGTGTGTGTGTGTGCGTGTGTGTGTGTGAGAGAGAGCGTTATCTATAGATGGTGCTACTGAACATATGAACGGAAAGTTCCCATCAGGCGTGTGCCGGGATTTTATTTTGACGATGTAATCGTATCGCATCAAAGAAAAATTCTTCAGATTTGCCCCCAAAAATGCTTCCATTCGATCAGCCAATCAGAAATCAGCACTGGTTAAACAGTGTCATTAGCATCAGCCTTTTCTTTAACATGTAGCATATACACAGCTAGCTGAAAGATACTACGGCTAACATTGATTCGCTAACAGATTATCAGCACACGCCTAGCGTCGAGTTCAGTGACTGTTCTGAGATCAGTTGTTTTTTTTTGGTCTATGCACAAACATTCAGCACGGCAGCCAGATAAAACTGCTACCAGATCAGTTATAACAGTGTCCGGACAGCGCTCGTAGCTAACAGCACATGAGCTGGACTGTTTCACATGCTAAGACAGCGAGTTCTGACCTCCTGCTACACAGCTGTCTCTCCTCACAACACAAATCCAGCATTTACATTTTTTAACATAAACATTTAAGCTTTTTTTAAATTGGTGGTTGAGTATGTTAGCCTCTAAGCCGCGATCTGAGGAAATGCGCTAAAGTTAATAGCTACTCGCTGTAGCTGTTACACAGAGCTAGGTTACGCTATTACACTTGAAAAATTTTAATATGTGCTTTTTTTTGTACATTTGGTATGTAAATATGCGAACCATTAAACAGTTTTATGACTGAAACTGTGTGTGTGTGTGTGTGTGTGTCAACCTCAGCTAGCAAAAATGACCTTAGATAGCAAAAATGACACAGCAAAAAAATTTTGTATGGTGCATTTGTATAAGGTTACACAGCCTTTGGATTTTATTGTTTTTGTTTGTTTGTTTGTTGTATTTACAATAAGGAATTTGACCTCAGGCTCAGATTCAATAATTTTGATTTTTTTTATTTTTTATGTACATAAAAGAGGAAAGTAAACATGTTTCCAATAATTTTGTGTTTTTCATTTATTTAAATTAAATTAAATTAATTGATTTCGTTAATAAACAAATAAACCGTTATTTCTTATTATTTTAAATAACTGGACCAATAGCACACTCTGCTGCTGAATCCTGCCAGCTCCCTGCGCATGCGTAGTACAACCACCGGAAGTGTATTGTAACGCGGCCTAGAGAGCATCGCGCCATTTTATTCAACAGCACATTGGAGGATAAAGTGTTTTGTTTCTTTTATTTTTAAGCGCGAGTTGTTAAATTTTTAGTTTTTGAACAGAAAATGGGAAGGAAGAAGAAGAAGCAGCTGAAGCCGTGGTGTTGGTATCCTTTTTATCTTGTGGTGCGACTTAAAAACACCGAAGTTAGCGAAAGGTCTCTTTTTAAGCTAGCGAGGCTGCGTCCCAAACGGTGATTATATAATGGTCATGTAGTGCACTTCTTGCAGCGTGTACGCTATTACTTTAACAATTGTGAAGTGCGCTTAAATAGGGAGCATGCGTTAAATTTGGGATACAGCCCAAGCTAGTGGGTATAAGCCTTGGAAATGAGCTAGCTTGCTAAATGTTTGTCTTTATTGCGATATAATTTGACACAGCTTTGTCGAAATAATTATACATTTCAAATAAT
Organism: Clarias platycephalus; assembly: GCA_030068275.1. Taxonomy (NCBI): domain Eukaryota; kingdom Metazoa; phylum Chordata; class Actinopteri; order Siluriformes; family Clariidae; genus Clarias; species Clarias platycephalus. The sequence continues at coordinate 36,334,245 of JAQQZT010000037.1, read as the reverse complement.
AATCATGAGTGAAACGTTATTAGGTTGTTTAAGTTATCTAAAGTTAGTTCTTTTAGCCAGTAGAAGACATGTGATTGTTTTCGTTATCTTTTATTGGAATAATTTCACTTGTAAGTTCAACCAAAGGTTTATTTAGTTCATTTCCGTGTCATCATTCGAAGTGTTTAGTTAATTCCAGTCAGACTTTAAAACCAGTTATAATTAGAAACCTATATGAACCGAATGAATGATTCAGTGTGGTAGTGATGTGTCGTTCGCTAAAGAGTCGACTCTGAGTCGAGTAAGGAAGGAAAGTAAGATATTGTGAAAGGAGGAATTCCAACTCAAAGAAAACTCTATCACGGCAAAGTGACCATTACACATCATCAGTTTATTTCCCTTTTTTGTTAACGATTTGCATTGATAGTCAATCTTCTTGGGTATCGAAAGAATCGGTTCTGGTTGTTGAACCGACTCATGAATCGGTTGATTATCTCGAAACGTTTTATCTTTAAAGTCGTGTAACTGCTGCGTTCATAATCCTTTATAATGATTGACAGGGTTAAGAAGGATGATATTTGTTAAAACAGATATTTGTAAAAAGCAGAAAACAGATTGTTGTTTTTTAACTATGCCCCTTGACCCAATTACACAAAGGTACTGCAACAGAGACTTCGACGATGAAAAGATTCTGATCCAGCATCAGAAAGCTAAACACTTCAAATGTCACATATGTCACAAAAAGCTGTATACGGGGCCCGGCCTGGCCATACACTGCATGCAGGTACGCGACACACACACATCTGAGCTCGCTGTACATTTCACTCGCTCACTAATAAAATGTGAACCAGGCATGACGAGGCAATACAATTTGAATCCAGGTACACAAGGAAACGATAGACGGCGTTCCCAATGCGATCCCCGGCCGAACCGACATCGAGCTGGAGATCTACGGCATGGAGGGCATTCCAGAGAAAGACATGCAGGAGCGGAGAAGACAGCTGGAGCAGAAATCTCAAGGTGAGGGACGAGAGCAGGATCATCATTTTTTTTTTATTGGGTGTAATTATTCATTACGTTTATTAATTCAACTGGGAAATGTATTTGTAAAGAAGTAAACAAAGCAAAATTATTAATTATATAAATTATATACTTCATATTTTTTCATCCTTTATTCTCATTGATAATTTCGTACTCCTTCCTGCTAGAACGCTTTACCTTTTATGGAGTTTTGTGGGCATCACTATATGCAAATAAGCTGTATTAGGATTGCTCTTTGAACTTCATCAGTTCAGTTTTTTTCTCTCTCGAAACTTTTGTAAATGTGCCTGTGATTTTTTATTTTTATTTTATTAATTTATTTTTTAAGCAGAAAGCCAGAAGAAGAAACAGAATCAGGATGACTCGGATGAGGATGATGACGATGATGAAGCCGGTCCGTCGCCGTTTCAGCAGCCGCCTGCTGCCCAGCCACAGAACCCCTACATTCCCCCGGCTAACTACTCAGGTGGGGGCGGAGTCACACACTCGGAATATCTGCAAATTTTAATTCAAATATCACTCATTAAACCTGTGTGTGTGTAGGTATTCCTCCCATGATGCCCGGTGTTCCACCGATGATGCACGGAATGCCTGCAGTGATGCCCGGCATGCCACCTGGGTACATTTCTGTTTCTAATCCCCAGGATTCGATTAGTTTAGGTTAAGCACTGGTGTGGTGCAGTTCCAAAATGAAACAGCAGGGGCCAGTGTAGTACCATATTGTCCTCCAAAATATGCACACACATTGAGGTGGTCACATGATGCAGTTTTACCCAGACATGTGGTTTATTCCTATTATTATCATTAGAATATTTTGTTCCATTTGTTTAAAACACTAGCGTTTCGAGATGTGAGTTTATACCCATAACGGTCTCGTTTCTTTGACAGCATGATGCCGATGGGAGGGATGATGCCCGCGGGGCCCGGACTGCCTCTCATGATGCCAGGAGTGCCGCCAGGTGAGCGGTGCAGAAATATGCTGAGGGAAAAGTGCAACAGAGTCTAATCACCAGATCAGATTATACATCATTTTACATTTAAAGATCCAACAGCGGAAATTACACTCGTTACTGTATTTTGGGATTAAAACAACCTTTCGCATCGTACTGCTGTCATTCTGCCTCGTCCCGGGTTTACTGTTTGAGTTTAAGGGATATTTGACACTTGTTGTTCTGTTGTGTAGTAAACATAACGCAGTGACGTGTGTGTGTGTGTGTTGCAGGAATGCCCCCTCATGTACCCCGGCCTGGGATTCCCCCGATGGCTCCGGTACCTCCAGTGACTGCACCAGGTGTCCCACCCCGCCCGGCTGCACCCATCGCCCCGCCCGCCGCCTCCAAGCCCCTCTTCCCCAGCGCTGCTCAGGTAACACGTGGGTGTGTTTGGGGATGAGGAGTGTTTACTTAATCAATTATTTAATTGATCTAAATGTAATAATTTAGTTAAATAACTTATTTAATCGGTTTACTTATGTATCTGTAGATCACATTATTTTTTTAGCTTTTATTTTTCAGATGAAACTGTAGCCAATTTATAATTAGTAAAATAAATTAATGTGTTTTTGTGATGTGCGAGATCCTGAGAACCGAATCGTCCTGAACATCACCGCCTGTACTTTTACATATTAAAAGATCATGTGTTCGTAATGTATTGTTCAAATGTTTATGTGAAAGTATTGGCACCCCGTGTGTGTGTCTCTAGGCTCAGCAGCCGGTTCCCACCAACGCCGATCCTCCCAAAGCGACGTTCCCGGCCTACAACCAGCCCCCGGCGTCCTCCTCCGCCTCCTCTTCCTCCGGTCCTGCTAGTAGCACTGCGGCTAAAGCCGCCCCCCCAGCGGTCTCCGCTAAGCCGGCCGCCGTCTCCAGCTCCAGTGCTACCAGTAAGTTGATGCACCCTGATGAGGATATCTCGCTGGTAAGTGCTCGGAGACGCCCCTCCCGATTTATCCTCTTTATATTTGACAGTAAGTAATGACAACCGGGTCTCTCTCTTCACGCCGGCTCGGGTTAAACGGCTCTAATCATGTGTTTGTGTGTTGTAGAGCTTTCTTAGCTTCGTTATGATATCATTAACGTGTTTAGATGTTTGTATTTATTTATTTTTATTAAATAGTAAATGGAAGTGTTTAGTGTGTGCAGTGTGTGATCGTCGTGTGTGTGTGTGTGTCTCGCTGTCGGTGCAGGAGGAGAGGCGAGCTCAGCTGCCTAGGTATCAGAGGTTGATTCCTCCTCGCCCCGGGCCGCCTGTAGCTGCTGCAGCGCCCCCTGGTGCACCGGTGGGGTCGTTACCTCCACAACAGCCTCCTCTCAGACATCCCATGCACGGTGAGTCGCTCGTGTACACACACACACAGCAACGGGTTGCCATGGTAACATAAGCACCTCGGGGGGGGAATAATCCTAAAGGTTGCTGGTCCACTTTTGATGATGTCATCACTCTTTCAGATTTATTCATATTTTCCAAAAAATAATGATCAGTGTGATGTTTGTATATTGAGTTTAACTTGTGTGTGTGTGTGTGTGTGTGTGCAGGTCAGTATGGCGCGCCTCCTCAGGGGATGCCTGGTTTCATGCCGGCGTACGGACAGGTGCCTCAGTTCCAGGGCATGAGCCGATACTGACACACCCGTGACACGCCCCTTTGTTTTCTGCTGAAACAACCAAAATGGACGGAGAGTCATGTACACACACACACACAAACACAGGGCGGCGCTCACACACACCCGAGACCGAGTCTCATGATAGACTTTTTATTTTATTTTTCCTGGGCTGAAGCTGTAACAGTGTCGCCGCTCACACTAATGATAATAATGATGTCATCACCATGAAGGCGGAGTGGAGTCGTGGGACGACGCTGGTGGAGGCGGAGCCACGGCGCATCATCATCACTGTAGGCATGTGCTGAGGGTCGGGGGGGACGGTGTGTCTCTCACACACACACACGGAGAGAGGAAGCGAAAGAGCAAAATCTTTCTTGTTGTTTTTCTGTTATAAATATAAAATCACTTCTTTAATGTAGTGAGATCAGGAGTGTGGCTGCAGCAGGAAGTTGGGGCAGGGTGTCATTCAGTATGTGTGTGTGTGTGGGGAGAGATTTGGGGTGACCCGCAACCTTCAGCTCTCACCAACCAGACCGCTAACACACCTGCCCTTTTCCTCTTTTTTTTTAATTTTTTTTTTTTAAATTAAATCATTGTCACGTTTCGACACATTCCAGCATCAGCTCTTTCATCACATGCCTACTTCCTGTGTGTGTGTGTGTGAGAGAGCACAAGCGAGAGAGAACGTGAGTGTATTTCAGTAAACAGTTTACAGCTGTATCTTTGGACCTTTTTTATTTTTGAAACATGGATAATAAACTTAAATTTTTCCTTCTTAATTTGTGTTGTGTATTCATTAAAAAAATGTAAATGGCTTTTTCTAATAAAGGTAGAGGTTCTGTAGGGTTCATACTGGTTCTTGTGGCACTGTCGCCTCACACTTTCAAGCCTTAAGACTTACAATGAGTGTGTGTGTGTCTACCATTTATTTAATTTCATAAAATGTAATGAATTATATGTATACTATAAATTTTACATATATACACACACACTCACTTTCTGTCCCGCTTTATCCTGTATTCACGGTCGTGGGGGGCGGAGCCTATCACAGGAGGCTTTGGGCATGAGACACTGGACAGGGTGCCAATCCATCGCAGGGCACACACACACACACACACTACAGGGAATTTGTGAACGCAAATTAACCTAACCTGCATGTCTTTGGACTGTGGGAGGAACCCGGAGGAAACCTGTACTTACACTTAAGACCTCAGCAGTGACACAGACTGATTGCCACCGTGCCACGCCCGCAACCGCTGCAGGAATTCATGCAGGCGGAGGCCCGACTAAGTACCGAGTGCTGTACGTCTTCATACTGTTCAAGAGGTCCAACATTTCTGTGTTAAGAACCTTTTTTGTTGGTCTTAAGTAATATTGTCATTTCCTGAGATACTGAGTTTTGGGTTTTTCATCATAATTAAAAGAAATAAACACTTGAAATAAATCAGTCTGTGTGTAATGAATCTATATAAAGTTTACATTTTTATAATTGAATTATTGAACTAAATAAACTTTTTTTTTCAAATTAAAATTTATTGAGATGCACCTGCATGTGTGTATACAGTGTCTTTATATTTTAAAATTTTCATTCTGATATACGTATGCATATGTTGTTTTTATTTCCTTATTTTTGTTGTTGATTGCCTTTCCTATCGAGGCCCTTAAAGTTTTTATTTTTATTTTGTTTATTTCTTAAAAGCTGTTATTCCAACCAGGCCGTAAATAATCATAATTAAATTTTCATTAATTTTATTTTATTATTTCTTTTTTTATTATTATTATTTCGTTATGTTGTGTACCCTTTCGATTATTTTTTGTAGTTTATATTGAAGGAAACACAAAAGGTGCAGCGAGTCACTTTTACACACGGCAGAAACTCCTTTTAACTTTTTCATGTTCATTCTGTTTTATTGTTTTGTTGCCGGAAATTTAAACATCTGACAGGTAAATCTTCTTCTTTTTTTGACTCAGGAAGAAAGTCTCAGAGGTAAACTGTGTGTGTGTGTGTGTGTTAAGGTTCAGTGGATAAGAAGACTACTGATCAGACCACATCACTCTACATCTTTTAGCTCCAACTGATTTATCAAGACGGGTTGTTGTTTTTTTTTTTATTATAATAATTATTATTTCATTCAAAAAATATAATAAAAAATGAGATGTTAAAACATTCTGTGAAACACAGCAGCTGTTACTTTGTGGTTTTCTTTTTTTTTTTACTTCTTCTGTGTAACGGTTGTGTGAGCCACTGAAACTAACTAGGATTTCCTGTTCTTGCCCCATTTCACCCACACACACACACACACACACACACCAGTGCTGGAGTCAGTTTTAGTCGGGTGCTCGGGTGACTGACTCACACACACACACACACAGAGAGACAGAGGGATGGAGAAGTGGCTGCACATTTCAGTCTGCCTCGTCCTGAGCTTCACATACACAGGTAACTTTAATATCATATATAATAATCCTGAAGTGTGTGTGAGTGTGTTAGAGCAGCGTTATGCAGCCTATCATAAAGTCTATCATGAGAATAGAGTGTGTGTTTAAAGCATGCTGGTGTTTACGACAGTGTAATAACACACACACACACACGAGATTAATTTGCGCTTATTTCGCACTGATTTTGAAGCAAATATATTTTCTGACTATTGTCTCTGATTTTTAGAAAGCATCCTGTTTAAAACCAATAAACAAACAAATAAAAATTATTGTTATAACTGCAGTAAAACATTGAAAAGCAGTTAAAAAATTGATGGTTGTTGTTGCTGCAGTTTTGCTTCCTTTATTGTGTAAATTTTCCTTCCTCATCAGATTTTACACAATTTACAGAGAACATTTTTTTTTTTTTTTACAAAAGTTTGTTTTAAATTGCAATAAAGTTTTTTTTTTAATCTTCCCTTTTTAAGAATTTTAAAATAATTTTAAATTAGAAATTTAAAAAATTTCTTTTTTTTTTTTATGAAACACGTTTTTGTCTCAGGGAAGAAATTCTGATAGAGTTTTAAAGACACTTTAAGTTTTCAGTCTAAAACAATCCGGTTTCATTCAGATATAAAAGAAAATGTTCAGATTATTTATTTATTTATTTATTTATTGCCAGTTTAAGAGTCTGATCTGTGAGTCGCGTGCTGGAGGTCATAAGGAGTTAATGATACAGTAACTCTCTTACCTGAGAAATGTTTAAATGATGATTAAATGATCAAAAATGTGAACGCTTTTTCATTTTACAGTGTGGATCAAAAAGAGGGAGAGAAAGAAAATATAATAGAAGATTATTTATTAATCTATACACAGACATAGAGAGAGAGAGAGGGAGAGAGAGAGGGAGAGAAATGTAATAAATAAGAAATAGAAAGAAAAGAAAAGAACATTATTATTATTATTATTATTATTATTATTATTATTATTATTATATTAATCCGAAAGGTAAATCGGATAATAAACGTATTCATGTTAATAAAGTGCGAGTGGAAAATAAACATGAAAGCGCTGAAATTGTTAATAATTATAACTCAGTCCTGATCTCCTGATAATTTCCTGTAATGACCTGAACAGCATGAGGTTCGAGAATCTTCCTTTACAGACACACACACACACACACACACACATACACACACAGGTTTTCATCCTTTCTAAAATTAATATATTTTTAATTAATTATATATTTTTCACTGCCCTTATCCTTAGTGATGACGCTTTTTTGCTGCGTAGCATTCGCCTGAAAATTTGTGTTGCAATACAACTTACGGGCAAAAGTATGTGCACCCCTGACCATCACTCTTGAATGTTTCTTCCCCAAACTGTTACCGCAAAGCAGGAAACACACGACTGTACAGAACAGTCTTTCAGTGTTTCTCTCTGTCTCTCAATGTGTGACGTAAAAAAACCCAAAACCTTATTCAGAGATCTCTAAAACCAGCAAGCATGTGTTTCCAGTGGAGGTACTCGAGTGTCCTGCGCAGAGCCCTCACTCACACTGAAGCATCGGCTTTGGGATGAACTGGAGTCTCCGGGACATCAGATCTATAACGTGTGAATGATCACTAAACCCCACAGCCGCGCTCCAAGATCTAGTAGAAAGCCTTCTGAGACGAGTGGAGTGTGTTATAACAAGAAACACGGGGGATAAATCTGTAACGAGACGTTTAAAACATCAGAACATACTGTATGGACATGATGGACAGGGGCGCACATACTTTCGCATTTGAAGTGTCTATGTTGACGAGTGCAAAATGTCAATTATAAAAAATTTTCAAATGTCAATTATTGGATTGTTATTATAATTAGATGTTGAATTGTTAGGGGCGGAGCTTAAGGGGAGGAGCAACTCCCCCTGGTTGTCTCCTCGGTCCGTTTCTTTAATCTCGATGTGTGTTTTCTCTCCAGCGTTCGCCAGCGTGGTCTATCTCCACGCCCAGTGCAACGCCTCCATCGCGTTCTCCTGCGTGTCTTCTAAAGAATCCGGCAAGCCGTTTGCGTTTACTCTGAACCGCTCCTGGCTGAACAAGGAAGAGGTGTTTTACCACAACTTCAAAGCTCAGCCCAGTGTTAAAGACGATAGGCTGAGGAACCGCATCACGGACCAGACTGATGGCAACCAGAGTGTCGTGAACATCAGCATCGAGAACCTGCAGAGCTACGACACCGACATGTACGAGTGTTTGTTCCACTATAACATGGTCAGCGGCAGCTTTCAGAACCACCATGGGAGGAACAAGTTCCTCCTGTACGTCCAGGAGCCGTGTAAGTACCGCCCCTCCTCGTTACTCCTCATCAGGTGGGCGTCGCCAAAAATATATATATAAATAAACGCTGTGTGACCTCTTCGCCAAATTTTGCTACGACTTCGAAACTGTCGCTTCATCCATTCTGGATTTTCTGGTGAGCTGTTTGAAATATGAAGCTCCGCCCCTTCTGAGGTCATCGAACCCAAATCAGTGGTTTAACGCATTTTTATATCCGGTGACCGATTCACTTAAACCTGACGCCTCGTCGTCTCCAGTGAGAGCAGTTTGTGCGGCCGGGCGTCGGGGCGTCAGGGTGTTGGGGCGCCAGGGTGTCGGGGCGTCAGGGCGTCAGGGTGTCGGGGCGTCAGGGTGTTGGGGCGTGGCCCACAGGACAGAGAACTCACACTGCTGTCTCAGTCTCACTCTCATGTGACTCCGCGAAAAAACACGTTTTACTGATGTTTACAGAATTCTGAGGTTTCACTTCACACACACACACACATGCACACACAGCTTATTGTTTTCAAATAGTACAAATGTGCTTAATGTAATGTCAACTCAACTTTTACACACACGCACACACACACAAAACACTTAATTTAAGCAATTTACACAAGTAAATTTTCCACAGGTTTTTCCAGGTCTGTAAGATGTTCAGTTGTGAAGTCAACATTCATAAAGAGCCGATACATTCATTAGTTTAATGTAGTTTAAGGGTTTAGATCTGAACACACACACACAC
>JAQQZT010000037.1:36277087-36289943 GCA_030068275.1 Clarias platycephalus | reverse complement strand
TATAATTAAGAATAATAAAAGAAAATTAATAAATACAAATTTAGTCTTAAGGTTGTTTTAAAATCTAAAGTATTCAACATTGTCCTGTATTTGGATTTATATTTAAAAAAAAAAAGAAAGATATTTTATAACTTTAAACAAATTTACTTTAATAATAAGATTTACAGAAAAAAATAAGAATGTGTAAAGACATGCAGGGTTTTTAAACAGGACCTTAAAAATAAACAAACTTGTATTAAGACATTGTTCTGTAGTTTATTAAATAATAAAGTTATATTATATCTGGAATTATTTAAGATTTTTATTTCACCTGTACAGCTTCCCCACTGCGGCCGAGTTCCCGATGACGTCATCACAGCTCCGAGGACGATACTTCTCCGTCCAGGGCATGTCCTCGTCGTGTCCCTCGCCATGGTCGTGTCCCTCGTCCTGAAGCGTCTCCTCCACGGCGGCGCTCCGCACACACACCTGTTCCCTCCTCAGTGTGTTCCTCCTGCTCACACCCCAGTCTGACCCGTTCTGGCGTTGGCGTTTACACAGACGTCCGTCACCCCAAGATTCTACTTCCTGTTTTCTTTTCCCAGCCGCCGAGCCGCTTTTACCCTCATCTGAAAGAAACTCAGACATTTGAACACAACAGAGCCAAATGCAGCTCAGATCACACTTTGCTTCACTGTTTTATTTGTAATTTATTTGTATAAACGTTTTCCACACTCTCACCGTGTCTCTTCAGCAGCGTCTGGAACAAGCGGCGGACCGGAAAGCGCGGGTTCTGAGCTCGGACCTGCCTCAGGAACTCGTCTCGGGCGCGAGCGTCTGCAAAGCACTCGGCCGAGCTCGTGAACTGAGGAGAGAGAACGTCAGAGAGGGATGAGGTCACAACACAGCGCTGTCCCGTTCTGAGCTCTGATTGGTCAGAAGGTGTTGATTAAATCTCTCTAACAGCAGCTCTGTTAATGTGATATGTGATGGTTTCCACAGTTTTGTCTAATAGTAACATTAATAATAAATTTGAAAGGATCCGTCATTTCAATTAGCTTTTCTTTAATTTTATATGGAAGGTTTATGGAAGGAGTCTCCAGTTCCAGAGGTAAACCTGTAAGTTTCCTCAGAACAGAATTTATAACAGGCTTATAAAAATAAATAAAATAAATTATACGAGAACATATTTATATATCATTTAAAATAATAACTTTTATAAAGTACTTTGAGATGTTAAAATGTATTTCTATATATTTTTGGGCTGTTTATTTAAAATTATGATTAAAAGTTACAATTGGAAAAATACATCAAGTATTTTTTTGTTTGTTTTTTCAACTATTTTGAAATAACATTAAAAAAATATATTTATAATTAAGATATAAAAGAATAAATAAACATCAATTTCACAATTCTGTCTTTATGTTTTAAAAAAAAATTTAATACTTAAGATTTTATTTGGATTAAAAAATATTGAAATAATATTAAAATACTTTTATTTGTAAACAAATTCACTTTCATAAATAAAAAGTACAGAAATAATACAATAAATAAAAATTAGTAATTAAGAATATGTAAAGATATATTATTGTTTTAAACCTTTGGACCTTTAAAAAATGAGAATTAAAAAAAAAATTAAATTATGTTTAGGTGTTGTTTGGGACTGTAGTTTGTTATCATTATTATTATTATTTAAAATAAAGTTATAGGAATAATTTTAAGATTATATATATATATTTTTAGATTTAATACTATTTTTATATCTACACAATTTTATGAAGAAAACTGGGAAGTAAATGAAATATTTATTTATTATTATAATATATGAATTTTTTAATCTCTGTGCCAGTAATAATTTTAATTGAACAACTACAGAACTTGACAAAATTTTAATAAAAATAGTTTTTTTCCCTCTAATTGCCAGCAGGAGAGTCCAGGGACGGGACGGCGGTGTTTATGTCTGCTCGAGACGCACTTGTGGACGTGCTGTTATGGGAGAATAATCAGCTTCACTCATGATGGGACCAGTACGGGTAGGTCAGATGTAACTGGTGCTGGAGTCTCACCCTCGCTCTGTGTGACGTCAGATCAGATCTACATGCAGGCTTGAGTTCTCTCTCGCTCCTGATCAGACCTCGAGCTTCAGACGGATGATGATGAAGATGATGAGGAGGAGGAGGAGGAGGCGTGTCTGATCCTGACTTCTCTTCTGCCTCCCTGTGGAGGAGGAGACTTTGGTTTGGAGGAGAACACTGAACACCATGAGGGGGTGGGGCTGGGGGTGTCCTGCCGGACGTGGTCTGGTCATGAGTGACGGCAGGTCCGATGACGTCACACTCAGGCAACATCAGATCAGACTTTAAGATCCTCTTTGCTCTTCTCAGTCTGTTGATCTTCGGTTTCTCAGTCCGGCCCTGTTCCTGCATCTCCACACATGTAAAGCTCACACACACACACACACACACTCACTCACCTGACACACACACACACACACACACACAAACAGTTCTCTTTACAGGAAGACATCTTTTCATTTCATTTTTCCTCACTGTAAAAATAAGCTCACTCACACACACACTCACTCACTCACACACACACACACACACACACACTCACTGCCTGGATCACAATTAGGACTGTTTTTGTGAAGAACTCGTGAGTGAAAACAAGAGAAAACAGTCTATAAACTCTTTACCTCAGACCGGAAACACTCCTGTGTTTTGTAACGCGAGCGCCTTCGCGCCAGAGACCTGACAGACGTACTGACCAATCACAGCACGGCTCGGCGATGACGTCAATACGCCACGTTCGTATCCGTTACGATGGTAAATGTAGTTTATTAAGTCCAGAGACTTGGACTACAAAGTTGAATTTAAATATTACTGAAACAGCACCTAATGAAATATAATTAGAACTTTAGAGAAACATCTATTACAATATTATTGGGAATATTAAAATGTGTTTTTAAAATAAAAAAATAAAACTTTAACGAAGTTATTGAAACGAATGGATATTTTACTTCCGGAATCAGCGTGACGTCACCACGCCGTTACTCAAAAATAATAATGGTTAAAAAAATACTTTGTCTCCTTTTAATTATTAAAATTATATGATTTTATTTATTTATTTATTTTTACAAATTAAACCAATTTAAATATTTTTGAAGGAAAAAAAAATCAAGATTTCTAAGTACAAAAATGTATGATTTATTTATTTTAAAATATGTATAAAATGTTTAAATTGTGCTTTTATAATTGTTCAAATTGTCTACTTACATAAATTTAATTGCTTTGTATAAGGTGATGTTTCTTTTTTCAGACTGAACCTCAGTGTGACGTCACCACCTCATTATTCTAAAATAATCATAGTTAAAAAGTACTTTGATTTGATTAATTTTATTATTTATTTGTTTGTTTATTTAGTTTACAAATTAAACCAGTTGGAAAAAACAAAAAAAAAATTAAGATTTCTAAGTACAAAAAAAAAAACGTACAAATGTTTTTTTTAAAAATTTGGTTTAATACAATGCTTTTTAGGAATGAAATAAAATAATAAAATACATTTATTAATAAAATAATTTAAAATAATTTAGAATTAATTTCTTCGAAAATATGTATAAAATTATGATGGGATTGATTTGATTAGACATCATCTCATTTTCATTTATCATATTCTATCTGCAAGTTTTATATTTTCTTTTTTTAATTGTTCACATTGTCTACATAAATTTAAATGATGTGTAAATTGATTATTATTATTTTTTTTTTTAAAGATTAAATTTCCACTAATGATGAAATTCTTGGTCATCACATCATATTTCTTTTTTTTATTTGTGAAATACACATGAAACACATGACTAAAGGCTTCGTTTCCATTTAAAACATTTTTAATTTGTCATATTCTCCACATTACAGGGAAACCTATGCAATTTTATTCGTTTACAATTTGAAATATACACTGTACTGAGTGAAGGGGAAAAACTGAGTGCTTTGGCATTTTATAAAGTACAACACACTTATTTACCGGATTCAAGCTGAATTGTCCTGATCAGATGATTAAAGCAGTTGAGTCTCGGGTACGGTCGTTTGTTTGTTGGGGGAAAAAAATGGAGATGCTGAGAAGATCCGTCAGTCTTTTCATCCGTCCAGCCGTTTGTTCATTTTCTAAAAAGCAGTCTGATTTCGTTCCTCGTCTGCCTTTAACTGGCATTAAAGGCAACAACCTCTGAGCTGAGCCGATCATATTGCTGATTAATTAATTAACTAATAATGCTGAGACTGAAGACGCAAAGTGTCTCTCTCTTGTAATAAAACAAAACAAATCAAAAACAAACAAAAAAATAAAAACTGTTTGTCAATTCACACATCATGGTCGTGTGCAAGAGAGGAAAAAAAACATCACTAAAGAAGTAAAGTGAAGTGCTAATGGACTGTAAAAGACCAAAAACTTCTTTTTTTTTTTTATCCAAAAGAGGCAGTTTGTCCTTTCTAGAGTTCATAATGACAGGACATGACCTGGACACAAATGCATAGAGAAAACAAACTATAAACAAACAAACAGACAAAAACAAGAGTCTCAGTGTTGTGTGAAACAAACAAACAAACAAATACGCTGCTGCAGTCTTTAAAACCGGCATTCGAGTCTAAAACATGATTTTGTTAAGACATCATTTTGAAAATCAACTCGGCTCTGGCTCGGAGGACTCGATTGTAAAAGTCAGATAAAACAGAATCAGTTGGGGCCGCACACACACACACACACACGTCAGGCGCCGCCCGCTCCGTTGAGACTGAAGATCTTATTCTTTAGGGAATTATAGAAAAGCAGAAACAAAAGCTTCATAGAACTGAAGAGAAAAGTTTGAAATCCTAAGCTGCCTGAGTGAGGGGTTCCCTCTGAGCTCCAGACGATCCTCCACCTTTTAGAAAAAGCTGCGTTTTTCTGTCAAGGTGAGAATTTCAAAAGGAAAAAAGGTAAAGGCATAAAAGTAGAAAGAAATACTTTCTGCACATGCACAGAAGAGTCATGAACAGCTGCTGCTTCTTCTTCTTTTCAAAGCATTGTTTTAACTCCAGAGCACTAAAAACAGTCTCAGTGATTTTCAAGAGTCACAAAGACTCCACCCCTCATCCCGTCCAGCACCGGCCTCAAACGTCCCACCATTTAGCTCTAAAACCTCGTGTGAAATCTATTTTTAAGAAAATCTTAAGATCTGCTTTCTGGAATCAGAGAAGTTCCGTCAGCTGGTCTTATCCGAGACCAGAATATCTTTAGAATGTTTCAACCTCTAAATTCAGCTTCAGCTCCAAAACATGTACGTCTAAACCTTTTAATTCTGGACAACAAAACAAAAAGAAAAATAAACTTCCCTGCTTTCTCGAATTCTCATCCTGTGCAACGTAGCAATTATACGGAGCCTCCCAGGGGTCATGTGGTAAAAAAAAACAAATAAACCGAACAAACTGAGCGCGCCGATTGGTTTTCGTGGTGTTTTGTCGAATTTAATTCTGCAATCAAGAGGCGCTTTTTTTTTAGCCCCACCCTGTGAAAACAATAACAATAAAACAATACGACACACGTTATAATAAGGAAATCCTCCGTCTCTTTCATACCAGGGATTAAAAAACGGTAACAATGTCAATTATTGAATCTGTAGAAGCTCAGCGGTCCGCTGTTATATTTTATACCACATGACCTCTGGGGGCCTCAATTAAACCTCCCGAGTCCAGTTAAGTTTGAGAACAGCAGCTCGTAAAGCTATGGTCAGTTACAGAAAACCCCCAAAAAATGGAGAGAAATTTTATTCTCAAATCCAAGAAGGTGAGCTGGTCTCATCGGAGTGTGTGTATGTGTGTGTGTGTGTATGGACCTGTTTTCATCTCCAGCACATAAAAAAACAAAAAACTTAATAGTGTGTGAAATCAAAAAATTTTAAATTCTAGAAAACACAAATGCGGTATCGAACCCTTGTGATAAATTCTCGCGCTAAACTGTATCACGATGTTGGGTTCGTTCTAGAAAGGGAAAAAAAATCTAAAATAAAATAAACATCCCTAATCGAAGCTGTGATGGTTCCTAGCAGTGTGTGTGTGTGTGTGTGTTTGCGTGTAGGCGCGAATCCTATGGCTTTAGTTCCAGCTCTAGAATTATCCGCTCCAGCTGTTTGTTTGTTTGTGAGCCAGAGCGGAGTTGATTTCCCCATCCCCCCCCGTGCGTTCAGTCGGTGACCGCGCTCTTGGTGCGCTTTCCGTGCAGGGAGAACCCCGAGGAGACGGCATGGCCATTACACGCGCTTCCCTCCTGCTTGGGCAGCTCGGACTGGATCTCCCGCAGCCGCATCATGGCCCGGTCGATGGTCGCCGTGGTGACCAGGTTGAAGTCGTGCATGCTGACCAGGTGAAGCAGGAAGTTGCGCCACAGGTTCCGCTGTGCGATGTGAGGACCGCAGTTCTCCACAAACAGCATGATGGCCTGGTTCATCTGGTTATCAGCTATAAACCTGGACAGGAAGTGACACGCTGGTTCTTAGACTGCTGAGAAAAAAAAACAACAACATAATTTTGGTGTATTTTACATAAAAAAAACTTAAGACGTACCCGTTTTTCATGACGTGGAGGTTCCAGAGCTTCATGACCTCCTTTTCTCCCTCGTTGACATCGGTGAACTCCTCGATTTGCTGCAGATAAACAATACACGTGAAATTATTAAAGAAGGACAAGTTTTATCCCTGCGAACGAGCCGTTACTATGGAAACAACAATGTATTAAAAGTAAATCATCAGAGTGATGCGCGGTTACCGTGGAGGTTTTCTCTCTCAGCCACTCGGGGTCTCTTTCGTCTTCGCTGTCCACTTCCATCTCCTGAGGACGCAGAGGCATGCAGCTGTCGCTGTGGAAATACAGGCGGTTGTGTCCGCTCATGTACGTCCTCTGCTGCTCCGGCTCGCCGTCCTCCGACGCCAGGAACTCCGACAGGCTCGGCTTCGTGCGCTTGGGCCTGAGCAACACAGTGACACACGTGAGATCTCTACGATCTGTCCCTGTACCTGACTCTGTGAAGCCGCTCTCTGATTGGCTCGTACCTGCAGACGAGGATGTGTGTGAGGGCGGTCCTCTTGACGGGGCCGTTGCGGCTGAAGGCGAATCCCGGCTGACTGTGGATGTCCTGAGGGTTCCCTACGTACGAGCCGTCGTAGCACTCGTTTATGGACACTTCTATCTGCGCGCCTTTGGAATGGGGCTTGATGGAGGAACGCAGAAAAACAAATACACGTTTTTATAGTCTGACCAACATTAAAGACACATATTAGTTTTCTGGAAATAGATCTGCACAGGTTAAGGGATCACGAATGTGGGCGTGTCTTTACTGTAGGGGGCGTGTCCATGCCCGGACTCACCACATAGTTGAAGATGAAGCGGCTATGTGAGAGTTTGAGGTGTTTCAGGAGGCTGTAGAGTTTCTGGCAGTTCAGTGTGCACCAGGGACAGTGCAGGTCGTCACGCGCCTCCGTCTGCTGCCGCGTGTTATTGTTATACAGAAACTACCGGAAACACAGGACATCGGCCACAACTTAAAATCTGTATTTTTACGTATATAAAACTAGGTTTAACATGTATAATAGAGATGAACCGGTTGTTCGGTCAGTGACCAAAATTTTCTGGTTTTCCGTGTGACAGGGCGTGACCGGTGATCACCCGATAAGCCTCAGATATAAACCATTCTGTGCCGAGCGCAGAAGCTTTAATTAAAGTTAATTAAATGTTAAACTCTGCGCTTGGTTTTTAAGTGAGAAAACCGGTGTTAAAAGGAACGGGCTACATTTAATTACTCATTAAAACTTTTTTAAAGGTTTAAAATGGTGACAAAATCTAGGAAAATGTATAAGATAACAATTTTAATGGAATCAGTACACATGTAAGGTGATAATACTGCATCGTGAGGTGCCTGGTGATTCCCGTCTCTACTGTACGTCATGGGGGCGGGACCACAAAAAAAGAAGACGCACCTGATAAAAAATGCGGAGTTTCTGTCTGGGCTCGGAGATGGTCTGCTCTCTCCTCGTCTGTACTCCGCCCCCGCTTGCCCCGCCCACTCCTCCTCCTCCTCCTCCCGTACTGCTGTGGCCGTTCACTGAGTCTTTCACAACTAATGAGCAGAGGGAGTCACAGTGAAGATTAAACTGCTCTGAACACACGTTTAGTAGTAGTAGTATTAACTAGTAACTATAGTAGTGTTAATGTTTCGTTTACCAGCCGGGGCAGATCTGAGGACGGGGGTGCGGATTTCGGGGCCGCTGGTGTCTGAGTTGCGTGTGGACAGTGGTTTAGCTACGGGAGCCGTGGAGGGGTCATTGGGGTCGCCGGTCCAGCGCAGTGTGAACTGTAGAGTCGGTCCCTGAGAGAACGTTTCAAACGGAGGCAACCTCTGCAACAAACAAACAAACAAACAAACAAATTAATACAGTTTCCTACTACGTTCTCATTAGAGGTGTCGTGATAATATCGTATCAGGTGTAAAAAGCTGTATAGGCCACGCCCACAAGTGACAAACTACAAGCAACAACTTGCACATGTGTGTGTACGCACTTTCTAATGCACAACTCCGTTTAGAAAAAAAAAAAACAGACGTTTGTACATGAGCGAGGAGCGCACCTTTCCGTCCAGGATGGTCTCCCAGGTGGCTCTTTTCTTACTGACAGGACAGTCTTCTATCTGCTGCATCGACACTTCATATTCACCGTCTAGCAGCTGCAGACGCCTGGAGCACACACACACACACACACACACGCACAGTCAGGACAACGAGAAAAAAGGACGTGCATCTGTATAACGGTCTTAAGTGAGCCGCTCGTCTCTCACCTGTTCTTATCAAACACGGTCATCTGTGCGGCGAACGTCTCGGTGGCGTTTCCCTCGTCGTCACGGTGAGACACGCCCCTCTTCTTTCTGCTCGACAGGTCCTCCTTCACATCTACACATACGCGCAAAGTTTAACACTCTTTTTTAAATTAAAGAGAGTGTACCCCGTATTCAAGACCCTGTAACAGGAATAACATCTATGATAACTGCTTTAATTAATCCGCGTAACAATTTTTATATTTTAAATTATAATCCAACTCATAGTGAACAAATTATAACATTATATTTAAATTTCTTTTTTTTTTTTTTTTTTACATTTTAGTAAAATTATCATGTGAACTTTTGTTAAGATCTGTGTAACTCTAAAACGCTAAAAGTTCCTCTAAACGTTCTTCTAGACATTTTTTTTTATTCTCCCCAATTTATTTTAAACATTGTTCTAAATTATTACTGTGAGTAAAAAAAGGTTTACATGAAGTGTATGTGTGTGTTTGTGTGTGTGTGTGTGTGTGCGCGCGCGCATGTGCAGACCCATGTTCTCGTCCGTCTCTCCGTTGACGTAGGAGCCGGAGTGTGTTTTCCCGGGCCGAGACACTCTGAACAGCAGCGAGTAGGACTTGACCATGTGGCTGTTGCTGGGCTCGAACTCGGTGCTGGAGACGAGCAGCGTGGGGAACGACGCCGGCTTCGTCTGCTTCTCGTCTGGGTTCAGAGGCACCTGCTTCTTCCCCGTAGGCACTTGCTTTATGGGGCAGCTTACGTCCTGCACAGGGCAGAAAAAAAACAACAACAACACAGAGAACCGTCACACCTCCTGTAGTCCAGTGTCAGTAGTGGAGGGGTGCCAATATTAAATCTCATCACAATACTAATTTAACGTTTTATCCAGATAAATAATAACAAGGATAATATTATTATTAGAATAATAATGGTAAGTAATATTCTAATGTAGCACTATTTGTTTAAAGTTAAGCTTAAACAAATATGTTTAACGTAAAAATAAACAAAATTTTACAAATAACTCATTAAAAAATACATTTTAAAAAAGGAAATAAATAAATAAATAGAATATCTACATTTAATATAGCTACAATAAATATGTAAATAATAAATAATAATTAACTATAAAACATCTCAAATAAACCAGTGTTAAATTTGTGTTGTTACATTTACAACACAAATAAAAAGAGGAAATATATATTTAAATAACAAATAAAATGTAAATAAATGTATAAATGTAAAGTTAAAAGTTTACCAAAGAAAGCATTTAATATTAATAATTAACTCCTATTAACTAATAATTAAGTACATTTAAATTAAATAAACAAAATAAAACTACTTTTAAAATCAAATATATAAACAAAATAATCAGAACTTTAAATAAAAAAAAAACTAAACATTAAAATGTAACTGTTGATGAAATCTATTTAAAACATTATATTTTACATATATTTATTTATTTGGTTTATTTACTTTTAATGTAAATAAGCATTTAGAACATTTAAAATAGAATTTGTCAAGTTTTCATCTTGTATCAAATAAAGTCAAACTTTTGAGAGCATCTAATTAATAATCACGTGCATTAAAGTTAACAATGTATGAATACTGAGTAGTGTTTATGATCGTTTTGGTGTGTTTGTATTTTTAAAGACTGAACTCACCTTCCTCTTTTTATGGCAGACTTTGACGAGTAAGACCTCGAGAGAGACCGAGTTCTGCTCGTTTTCTGAGTTCTGACACGGCTTATCTGCAGCGAGTGGAGACGGAAATAACAGCCTGAGTAACTCTTTAACACAACAGCGTTGATTATTTTTCCTCTAACGGAAACTACCTTCTGACCAATCAGAGTCCAGAAATTTTTTTTTTTTTTTTAATCACTCACCGTTTTTATAAAAGAATCCAGTAAAGGTCAGCTGTAGATGCGACGATAAACTGGAGGGAAAGAAGAGAACATCAGTAAACACCTGTAAAGCAGTGTGTGTGTGTGTGTGTGAGGAAGAGAGAACCCCTGTACCTGTGTGACTCCTGATCTCCTTTCATCTTCTCCACCTTCGCCAGCATGTTGTCCACTTTAAATGATTTCCTACAAACACACAGATTAATACTCTGTTATAAACGAGTTAATACAGCTCTTATACATATAATATACATTATTCATGTACACACACACATTCTTTCTCTCTCACACACACAAAGCTGAACATGATTCCTCGTCCTCACCGTGTGTGTTCAGTGTTCAGAGTTTTAGTTACCTGTTGGCATTTGTTCGAGAGTTTCTATGAGACATGAAAGTCAGGCATCTGTGTAGCAGAATCGGCTGTGGGACAACACACACACACACTAGTTTTATTTCAGTATTATAACATAGCCATACACTTCTTTATAATTTCATGATGAGAAGTGTTCCTCAGAGGATCAGGACAGAGCGGATCTAATATTGATATCACGGAAAACTATATATACACTATATTATATTTGCTAAATAGCAGTTCTAAACACTGATTGGATGCTACAATTTAAAATCATAGAAGTGTTTTATAAGTTAGAAGTTAGAATACATAAAACTTCAAATGCAACTGAACATTAAATATCACTTTACAGCACAAGTCGAAAGTTTGGACACAAGTTTGGATTTATTTTTTACTTTTTTAGAACAATACTGATGTTTTTTTCGAAATAACAAACAACAGTATACAGTGAATAATACAGTGAATAAACAACAACAACAGTAACAGTCAGTTGTTATTTTAAGACATGAAGATCGGCTGTTCTGTAACAGTTCTTTCAAGAACAGTATCGTGTCAAATGCGTTTGTAAAACCCATGAAGCTCCGTGATGAAACTGTCTCTCATGAAGACCTTCTCAGGAGAGCAAGACCAAAACTTAATTTAGAGTTACCAGCCTCAGAAATCACCAATTAACAAACAGCACCTCAGATTAGAGCCGTTATGAAGCTTTACAGCGCAGAATAGTAGCAGATACACATCTCAATATCAACTGTTCATAGAACTTTACAGTGTAGAAAGAAATAAAAATCAGGAATGACCATGAAGTTAGAAGGGGTGTCCAAACTTTTGATGTGTACATCTATTAATCTATCTATCTGTCTGTCTATCTAGATATCACTGATTATTGGCACAAATGATGTTAAAAGAGAATTATAGCGTGTATATATATATATACGTACAGCGATCAGGTTTCTCGTGCGCAGAAATCTGTATATTTGCGTAGGCTCTGTTTGAGGAAAGAAAAACATAAAATTATAATACATAAATAAAACACCACAGGCTCAACAATAATGCTGCATTTTTAACTAGAGTTGGAACTGATGTGATGAGAGTGTGATCCGTTTCTGGCCGCACAAGCAAGATACACACAAGTTAAACCAAACACAGGCAGGAAAAAAAATAAGGATTTAGAAATCTTTAAGACCTGGCTGTATTTTTGTTCGGGTTTATTTGGATTGTATTAATACTCTATTTTATTATACTTAGGTACGTAATTCATTTATACATGAAATTGTTTAACTGAATAAAGAAATCTGTGTCATGTGTAAATTGTGTTTTAGAGGTATATTTATGAAATGTTTTAGTTAAAAATATATTTTACGCCGAAATGCTAATTAACACTTAAAAAATATAATAAATAATAAAAAATTTCTGCTGCTGATGAGCCACAAACAAAAACAAACAGAGCTGCAGAATTTTACAAAAAAAAACAAAAAAAAACTCTGTGATTATTTAAACACAGACTGTGATTGTGATTTAAACTTCAATATGTAAAATCTCAAATGTACCGATTTATATTCAATCATATTTATCGAAGCTAACAGCAAATAGCGGTGCAAATGATCTCATTAAACAAATACTTTAATTATTGGCTTTAAAACTGGCAGTTAAATAATTGCACGGGTCCATATCGCGATTTAGATTTTTATGCAATTAATTGTGCAGCACAATAAATTAATAAATAAGCACATGAAACAAATAAATAAATAAGCCTTACCCCCGGGGGGGGGG
>JAQQZT010000037.1:36241170-36259551 GCA_030068275.1 Clarias platycephalus | reverse complement strand
ACACACACACACACACACACACACACACACACACACACACACACACACACACACACACACACACACACAACATTTGCAAGCTGATAATTTAAATTTGTATTTGTATATAGCAATAAATTATAATTGGTTAATAAAATGCAAACATTAATGCCAAGATTCTACAGTAAGCAACAGTTATTATAATTATTATTAACATATCAATGTTTAACAGTTAATTTTTTTTTTATAAAGAAGGGTGGGAAAAAAAATTTTTTAGAAGGATGATTGCGAATACTGTATTACATTATTGACTTGTTTTTTAGTATCTCAGAATAATTTTAGCATTTAACCACGCTTTTTTCTTCCAAGACATTATATACCTGTTACATTTTATAGAAAGACAATTATTTTACAACATAAAACAATATGATAAACCAAATGGTGAATGAGACAAGAGTAACAAAACTTACTCACACCAAATTACAAACAAGGCAAACAAAAAAAATTATCCACATCAAATGATGAACAAGTCAAACATAACACAAACGACCAAACAATAAATGACACATAAGTACAATAACCCATGTCAAATGATAAACAAGGCAAAAAATAAACAATAAAGTAAAAAAAAAGACTCATGCACAATAATAAACAACAAAAAAGGTAGAAGTAACAAATGAAGACTACAAACAAACAGAAACTACACATGATAAACAATGAAGCAAACAATAAACAATTCAAAAGAAAACAAGTTAATAAAACAGTTCCCCACATCAAACAATTAACAAGGGTGAAGTAACTAAAACAACTCAGACCAAATTATAAACAAGATAAATGAACATAAACTACTCCAAGGATAAATATAAAAAGTATTTAAAAAATTTTTTATAAAAAAAAAACAATATATTACAATTTTAATGTATACATGAATATAAGTAAATACAAAACAACAAATGTACATACTACCTTACCCGACTACAATAATTTAACACCAATAACACTATTGCTATGCTACAAACCAGCTTTAAATTTCAGCCATTCTTTTGCAGAAATCTGACCATATTGCCCTATCTGGAAAAATACAACATCTTTCCTGACTTGTGTTCACATGCATTTTCTCAGTCTGAATTTTTTTTTTTTTTTACATGTGGTGAGGGTGATGATGCTTCTTACATCCATTTCAGAGAACCAGAGGACAAATATTTCAATTGATCGCTCAGGCATTTAAGTGGTACTGAAGTGAGGCACGGAGATCTGCGTTCTGATTCAGTTCTAGTACATACCGGTTATATAGGTACCGGCACCATATTGGCACCAGGTTTCAACCCTAGCACAGACAGAACTATAATACATGGCATTCTCTTGGTATGCATCCGAACTAACGAGCTGATTAAGGTCTGAAACCTTGTAAAAAAGAATCTGAGACTCTGGAACTCTTAGGGTGCACAGTGCCATAATAATGTTTTTATTTTTGTTTGATTAATGGCATATGAAGTAATTATACATCATTGTTTGCTGAAGGAATTGTGCATTTTTTACATTTCCAAGAGAGACTGTGTTAACATCTTTTAAATTAAACACTCACCACAATCTTTTTTCCTATTTATCAAGGGGTGCCTAAACTTTTGCACAAGACTGCATGTTGTCTTAATACTTTTGGCCACCATGCTACACTATATAATAACCATGGCTTATGTTTTATCAAGTCATCTTTAAATAAATAAATAAATAATCTATTATAATCAAACACTTTGATTAGGTGCATTTTTTTAAAGACCAACAACAATTAATGTATCTTTCTCTCCTCTGATTCTTACCTGACTCACGTGTAGTAAAGGTTACTGGGAGACTGTACTGGTCCCCATTTCCCGCTCTTGTGTACGCAGACACACTAATCTCGTAAGAGCTATGAGGTTTGAATCCGTACAATTCCGCCTGAGTAGAAGCGTCTGTGGAATTCTGCAGCAAAACAACAACAGAGAAGTGATAATACAGTAAGTATTCTTTAGTTTACTGTACGTACATTATATGCTATATACACAACGCAAAACTTCACATACACACACCCATTCACCTGGTATATAACAGCATTGGTGTTCAGTTCCACTATTTTGAATCCATAATGTTGAATAACGCCATTGGGCTCCGGACTGGGTTCCCAGTGGAGCCACACCGAGTCCGAAGAGTGGTTAAAGATGCTCAGGTTACGTGGTGGAGACATCGGACCTACGATCAAAAACAGTCACATGAGATGGTATCTTAATGTGTCTTAGCCACGTACAAAAGTCTCTTTCTTTTCAGGGCTCAGTGGTCTTCTGAAGTTCAACCATGCTGTAAGACTAATGGGGATAGTTTCCAGTAGAGCTGGGAAGGTATGAAAAATTCATGGTACGACAGCGATACAAACCTTATCACAGTCCAAGGTTAGCTAAGCTCTTACAAACAAATATTTCCAATATAAAGGATAGCATTTTTTTTTTATTGTTCTATTTGTAGATAATTTGATAAAATATGTCTGGAAATCACCTAAATATTGTCTAATAATAAAAAAAAAATAGATAACATTAAGAAATATTCAGCCGATTTCCAGACATATTATTACAAATATAATGTAATTTTATGCTTTAAAACATCTCTAGTGAATGTTTACTCTTACATTCGGATTGGTTTAACCATATTAAAAATATATTGAAATAAATTGGACAAACTTCAAGTAATTTTCGCTTACTAAGTTGCCTTTGGCATTACAGCTTGGGGTTTAATGGTAGTCTATAATGCTGTAGCTACATATTTATTTCTATATATTTACAGTAGCCAGCTAATATTATTGGCCAATCCACTCACACACTCACACGCTTATTCAGACGTACTACATGAATAATAATTGAAAATGTCAATTAGCCTAATCTGCATGTTTTTGGACTGTGGGAGGAAACCGGAGCACCCGGAGGAAACCCAGCGAGCACTGGGAGAACATGCCAACTCCATGCACACACACCCTGAGGGCAGAATCAAACCCGGACCCTGAAGGTGCAAGGCGACAGTGCTAACCGCTAAGACACTGTGCCGTCTTACTGATAGCTAGCTAGCTTTATTTGTGGATTTTCTCAAACCTTAGCCAGCTTAGTCATAATTATGTCATTATGTCTTTATGGTTAGTTTGGTAGGTATAAAATAACTACTTTACATTTGTGCATATTTTGCTATTGCTAGTTTTATTTGGAAATTATCTATATGTTAGCTAGCTACTGATATTTCTCTAACAATAGGTAGGTTACTATGGTTACAATGGTACAGTACTAAAGCATTTTGTTTGAGGGTTCACTTGCCAAAGTTTGTGTTAATAAAAAAAACCTTACAACTTAGCAGTTATACTAATGACTGTACCAACGTTAATAATTTCCTCTACAATACATTCTCATGCTGCCAACAATAAGATGATTAGGGATAATTTTTTTTCTTTACAATGTACAAAGAGTGTTCAAGTCAAACTGGAACATGACATGAAATATCTCATGAATGAAGGTGTAAAACTGATTGACATTTACATAAGACTTCACGCACAGTGCTGTGATGAGGCTAAAACACTATTCGCCAACACCACTTCCACGTTACAGGAACTCGGCTGGGATTTCCTGCCTCATCCCCCATATAGTCCTGACCTCGCTCCGAGCCATTTCCACATGTTTGGGCCATTAAAGGAGTTCCTGGGAGGCCAACATTTCAGACCTGAAGCAGGCAGCCCAGTGATGGCTCCAGCGTACTGAAAAACGTTCTACCTTATAACAACCATTATTTCACATTATAAAGTCATACTGGTGTAGCGTCATGCTCACAATCTATTAAAAAAATGAATTGAATCTTTCACAATTCGGAAGATCCTAAAAGACATTATCGCTCACCTGCTTCATCAGTGTGCAGAGCCAGCATGAGTGAGGGTCCCGTGCCCCTGCGAGTCGCCGCCGCGATGGAGAGGTTGTACGCTGTGTACGGAGTGAGCTGTTCAAGAGTGAGCTGCAGGTTGGGTGTGTATGTAGTGTTGGTTCCTTGTGGCCCCTGTAGAGCTATGGTGTATTCGATTATCTCGCCGTTCGGTTCTACAGGAGCGTACCATGACACCAGGATTGAGGTGGAGGAGCGATTCCTGCTCACACCCAGTAGAGGAGCTGAACTGGGTACTGAAACACACATACGTAAGGTAAAACTATGTAAGGTCTATACTAAATGTCATTGTTTCTAAGGTTTATTAATGTTTTGACAGAAAAATAAATTAGACACAACTCACCATCATCATCCGTTCTCAGGTGCAGTACGGAGGTGTGGTTGAAGGCAGAGCCTGCACTAGTTGCCGGGGTAACTCGTAGCACATACGGGAAGTACTTCCTGAGTTTGGTGAAAAGGTAAACCGTATCAGTGGTCGTCTTGGTAGTGGTCTGGTTTTCCGTGCGGTTGATGGACGGGTGGGTAATGCCCGCCTCCTGAAGGCTTAGCTGGTAGAACACTCTACCGTTCGGCTCCAGCGGGGGTTTCCAACTGACCACTACAGCCATAGAGCCGTAAAACTGAGCCGAGAGATTATGGACCGGACCACTTGGCACTGGAAGTGGGAGAGACATTTAATATGAGTGGTCTAGTGTAGGACACATGATTAAACACTTCTGAAAAGAGAACACAAATGTCAAATTGAACTTTAAAGACAGTCTGATCTGAAAGGTCACGTATATGGTATATGTAAACAATATACGGTATAATATAATGTTAATAAAAACATATAGTATATGTGTGTTTAATAAGGGTTATATCAAGTTCAAATCCTTATCATCATGATCGATTCAATCACACCAGGCAAAAGACACAGCGATGGACACGATGAGGAAAGACATTAACAAATACATTTCAGATTAAACTCCACACAGTGCATACGGACGTACGAAAAGGGAAAAAAGATTCTCGTCATTTAAACAACTGGAAACACAGTAATTTGTTGAGTCCTCCAGACTCAACCTGCAAAATGACCTGAAGGATAAATGTTTTGCTCTGAGTCACGAGCAGATTAACAGAGGGAGGGAAAATAAGAGATTATCCTTGCATAGTCTGGGATGAAGATTTGCAAGGACAAAGAGGTGTGTTGCTTAGTTGAGCTCAGGCAGCTGGACATTTGGAGTGGAGCTGCAGGAACTGAAACATAACCAAACACAATCAGTGGACAGTGAGAGAGAGAGAGAGAGAGAGAGAGAGAGATTATTACATAATCATATAAAACACTTCATCAGTCTCACACAGCAGGGGAGAATCTCGTTTCTCTTTCAGGGTCAACTCTGATCTGTTTTTTCCCAAAATGACACCAAAGCAGGGAAGAAACTATGTTCTACAAACCTGGTTTTTGAAACCTGGAGCCCCCTAAGCGCCCTACGTTACCTACGTTAAATTGGCCCTTATTACAGTAGCTACAGTTACATTATCTCATTACAATGGCACCTGGAAGTAGGTGGGATATATTAGACAGCAAGTTAACTTTCTTTTTTCCTGGAGTTGATGTGTTGGAAGCAGAACAAATAGGCAAGCGTAAAGCCTTGAGTGACTTTCACAAGGGCCAGATCGAGACTGCTAGATGACTAGATCGGAGCAACTCCAAAACTACAGGTCTTATAGGATGTTTGTGGTCTGAGGTGGTCAGGACATACCAAGGAAAAAAACTGGTGACTCAGTGAAAGGGTCATTGAGGTTGCAGTGATCCCTCACAGCTCCAGTGTTCGATTCTGTGCTCAGGCGTCTGTGTGGAGCCTCACATGTGGGATTTTCCATTTTCTGATCTCCAAAAACACATCCATGTCATTTAATGATGCTACAGTAAATTAGTTCTAGACGGGAATAGCATGCGAACCACTGTGTATTTGCATATCTGGCTCAGTGCAAGATTCTTAGAGCAGGCTTCAAATTCATCATACAGTAATTCTGGCCACAATAAGGTGGTTTTCAGAAGTTGACTGAATACTCCATATCTTCAACTTGAAGGTCCTACAGTAGCTGACTGCTTACACAGTTCATAGCTAGGAACAGACCTGGTGCTTATGATACAAGTGTTTGCACAGGACAAGTCAGAAACATGTTGTGCATTTTCTCCAAATTAGACATCAAGAAAACTGATTATAGGGAAACCATATTACTGTACAACCCGTTTAAAAGACTAATGCTAGGAAGCAATTACTTTTTGTTTTTTTAAAACAAGCGGCTGGCCAAAAATATTTTTAATGGCCGCCGTCATAATGCAGATGATATCTATTGAACACACAGCTTATGGCCTGGACTGCAGGGTTGAGATGCTGTAACACTCCAGAAGTGAATGAAGTCTTTTATAGCATGTGCTAATTTTGTGTTTTTCTTGATTTTAATCATCAATCAGATTTTCAGTGACTTTCCACCAAAAATGCATTGTAACGTTTCCCACTTTAAGATTTATTGTCTGTCTTTTTATCCTTTTACATCCACATCATATTCCTCCATATTTTATCTGACGCCTGAAACCCCTGACCTGAGAGCATCCTGGGGTTTTGGTGTGATTTTCTTTCTTAGAAACGAGGTGGAAATGAGTTGGAAAAACGATGCAGAGCTGCTCTCCTGCCCTGTCTGTGTGAGGAGACTGACCGTCCTCGGGCATGGTGAAATTAAGGGGATCGCTCATCACCCCCCCATCACCCAGAGACGTGCTGGAGCTCAGCCACACCCTGTATTCATGCCCCGCCCTCAGCCCATCCAGCTCCGCCCACTGCAACGAGCCGGGCACCCGCTATGCAGGGAAACAACAGAGACACAAGTGTTAATGTCTGTGAATTCAAATGATGACAGTTTATATATATTATTGTTAAATGTTCGTATTTTGAGCTTTGTAAGGGCCCAAGCACTATGACATCAAAGTGTATGAAGAGCCCTCTTGTTCTTCTAAGCATTCCAACATCTGGGGTTTGGGGGCATTAACACGCTCATAAAGTCATGAAAATCAGCACACAGTTTGGAATCTGCTGCCATTAGGACGCCTGAGCGGACGGGCCCTGGGTGCGGGACGGGGTTGTCCCATGAGATTTTGCTTATTAGCTCATAACCACTTGCACGTATACATACGAAACCCGGTGCACATTTAGGAATTTCACTGTGCATTCTAAAATTATTTTATAATTGTATTGGTACGTCTCCTTTAAATGCATGTGTCTATTGGTTTCTTTGTTGTCATTTCTAATTTATTTAAATGACTTAATACATTTTCTTTACCACTTATCCTGTACAGGGTGACAGGAGAGTAGGCCTGGCCTACCCTAGGACCTCGGGGCACGAGGAAGGGTACAAACTAGATGCGCTGCCTTTCATCATTGTGTACGAACACCAGTTAGCGTAATCTGCATGTCTTTGGACTGTGGGAGGAAAACCGGAGCACCCGGTTAATACCCAGTAAGCACAGGGAGAACATGCACCCAGACCAGAAGGTGGGACCCAAACCCTCGACCCTGCACCACTATTCCATCATGCCACCTTTTTTCTCATTCTCTCTATATTAATTATTTTCAATCTCATAGCAAATAGGTTCTTCTTCTTCCTATTATTATTATTATTATTATTATTAGTAGTAGTAGTAGTAGTAATAGTAATAATCCTTACTTTTTAAGGATATTAGGAGTTTTAATTACTAGAACTATTTAAACTAAAATTATAATTTTTTTTTTACTTATACACAGTATATAATTTACATTTATATTTAAAGGAGAACTTTCCTATCTGAGAAACACTTATTTATTATACACAAATACAAATACACAATGCAGCATAACTGTTAATGTTTGTGCTGTTTATGTCAGTATAACACTGTTAAAAAAACTAATTAATATTCAAATAAATCTAAATATGAATAAATAATTATATAATATAATATAACAATTAATAATTGCTATATTAATTAATCATAGTGCTTAGTGTGTGAATTATGTTTATGGCGAAAAGAATTGTAAACATGTGTGTGTGTGTGTGTGTGTGTGTGTGTGTGTGTGTGCACCTCAGTGGAGATGTTGATGTTGTCACTGTAGTAAATGGTGTAATACTGTATGATGCCGTTCGGCTGAGTCGGTGGGCTCCAGCTCAGTCTCACTTTGCTCAGAGACAGCAGTGTGTAGAAGACGTTCTGAGGAGGGTCTGAAGGAACTGACACACACACACACACACACACACACACACACACACATGTAAACAAAAACATCAAAAACAGTCCCTTAACCATGTAAGTGTGTACAGTATGTGTGCATTTATACCCGACTCTGATGTGCTGAAGGTGATGTAGATCAGGACGCCTCCATCACCAAGACGAGTCCAGCTGCTCACTGATGCGTTATACAGTCCAGGGCCATCTACACTGACCACCACTGACGTCTCAGTCACATTGGCTACAAACTCAGAGCTCAAGTTCCTAACACACGCACACACACACACACACACACACACACACACACACACAAAATCATTATCACTAAAAGTATTTATGTAGACGATTTTCAATGGCTAATATGCATTATTGTAAAATAATCATACAGACCTTTTTACATATTTAGTTCTATAAACAATATCAGAATATTTAAATATTCATGAATATGTAATAAGTTACACTTATACAACCTCCTGTGATTATAAATTACCCACTTGCTAGTAAACAGAGTCTGAATCCTGTATTTGAGCCCTGAATTTTGTCATCATATTCTAAACCATATTAGGAATATATTATACAACATTCCACAAGTTTCGATAATGGACAGTAACAGCACTGGGATTTATAACTATACAGTTTGTATCACTCGGCACCCCAGGTATCCTAATACCCATTAGTTACACTGACTCTGGGTTGCAGAAGGGTGAAAGTAGGTCTGTACGGTCTGCAGTACTGAGGGAAGAGCAGCCGCCTGCCAAAACCCACATTCAGCAAGAAAAATATTAATCTTATGCCTTTTTAAAAAATATTTTATGTTTTTTTGGAACCGTCTGTGTTCTTTTATTTATAGCTACAAAGCGAACAGGCTAGCCGTGAATAAGAGCACTACTTGGTGTGTGGACCAAGGGACTGTAGACCCTACATGGCGCACTAGCTTCCCTTTTAATGCTATTTGGGATTAACCCCTGAACCTGGACGTTAACGGAGCTGATATTCTAAAGCGGACTAAGTGGAAATATAAAGTAAATCTCGTTATTTTCTCAGGACTGTCCACCACCTCCAAGGTTTATTCACCTCACCTTTTGGCTACATGGTCCAGGTAAGAATCCCTCCCCCCCTATTAATTACACTAACTGCCAGTCTGAGTTAAACAGTTCTGCCAGTCGTGGATGGATATGTGTTGGCAGATCAAAATAACTAGTCAATTAAACATCTATAATAAATGATTCTTGTGGAACTGTTGTATAAAAGCAATATCGCGCTTGAGGTTGTGCTGTTGTGTTGAATATCAGCGCTGTGTCTCATGTCATTTTGCTTAAGTATACCAAAGTTTATAAATTTGGCCCAGTGTAGTATATACAGTTTATGACTTAATTTGATGAGATAAGCATAATGCGCACTCACCACACTCTTACACTGTAGTACAGAATCTCCGAGTTGGCCTCCTCGGAGGGTTGCCATGACAACTCGACTTGGTTATCTGACAACTTCCTGTAGGACAAGAACTGCGGGGGGGAGCTTGGGACTGTTGTTCAGGAAGAACATTGCTTATCGATTATCGAACATAAAACTGAGGATTCCCAAACGTCAAGAGTGAGAACAGTGACATTGCTTACACACACACACACGTACAACAAACAAACAAGGCAAACTCTTTTTTCATTCCAGAACTTTTAGAATGTAAAAGAACAAAGAACATTTATGATGAAGTGGTAAAAAGAGTTGAGAGTTAGAAACTGGTCCGTAGGTCTAAATCCAGCTTGGCTGTGAACAAAACAGCAGGTTATTAGCGTTCTGGAAAACCACACACACACACAAACACACACTCACTCACCGTCCTCCAGAGTGGTGATGTTGAGGATTTCACTGCTGTGGTTCCCCAAACCGACTCGCGTGGCGGCTTGTACGCTGAGCCGGTAGTGTGCGTACTTGCGCAGGTTGGGCAGGAGCACAGACGGCGTGTGTGTGGTGATGTTCAGAGTGTGTGTGGTGTTCCAGTACTCTACACTGTAGTACAAGATGACTCCATTGGGGACAAGGGGCGGCGACCAGGACACGTTCACCTCGCTGGAGCTAATGCTCTCATAGGCAAGACCGTATGGAGAACTGCCAGGCACTAAAACATACACACACACACACACACACACACACACACACACACACACACACATGTCAAAACATTAGATGTCTTTACCTCGCACACAGTTACATCTTTAGACTAAAATACCCACCATCCTCCCCCGACAGCATCTGTAGCGTAGGTGAGGTCTGATCTCCATGGCCGAGACGTGTGTATCCTTGTGTACTCACGTTGTACAGAGTGTACGGTTTCAGATGGTGCAGTGTGACACTGGGAACTGTCGAGTTCACCGTATAACTGAACGTAGCGTTGCTGTAGGTCACCTCGTAGAACACGATGATGCCATTAGGTTTCTCAGGAATAGACCAGGTGATGGTGGCAGTGGATGACGTGGTGTTTAAAACAGACAGGTTGTAAGGAGGAGAATCAGGCTCTGGAAGAGGCGAGCAAGAGGAAAAGAAGGCGATCAGATAGATCTTTGTTTTCTAGCCTGCTCTACTGTGGTTTGGATAGTTTGAATTAGACATTGTACAATATACTGGACGTTTAGCATGATAAATTATTAAGTCCTTACGACACGGGTACAGAATCATAGTTTTTTTATGCACAATTTATTTTTATTTTTATGAAGGGTGATAATAATTCTCTTGGACACCATATCTTACAGTATGGTGTAATGCAATTTAATAGCATTCTAAAAACAACCAATAAAAAGATTGGTCTATTATACAGTGTTCACTCAAAACTAAATTATTGGGCTGCATCAAGCAAAGAAAACAACTAAGGAGATTTTAAATTACTGAAACTGGGTTAAGAACAATTTATTCACAGGATTGGGACTAAACATCTGTGTGGACATAAGAAGACCACTTGTATTTGCTATAGAAGAAAAAAACATTGGACTTTGGAGCAATAGAAAAAAATTATCTAATCCAGTCCAGATTGAACCTATCCCAGAGTGATGGGTGCATCAGTGTAGGTAAGTAGGGCAACTTCATGAGCAAATATACCCATCATGCATAGTGCCCACTGTACAAGCCTCTGAAGGCAGTGTTATGATCTGGGGTTGCTAAAGTTGCTTAGGTCGAGACTCAGCAACAATGTGTGGCAATAAAATGAAGTCAGCTGACGACCTAAATCATTTTAAGACTTTTTAATCATACTATTTTTTATTTCTATTAATCACATGCATTGTAATATATATTACAATACAAATAGGGTTATTTATATATATATTTATATATATATACAACATCAAATATACATACAGAAACATACATCTTCTATAAAACCACTAAATTCATTCATATCATTGTTCATATATACCATCCTCAAGTGTCAGTACAGAGATGTTATCCTCATCAGACCCAGGGCTCTCGCCTGCTGCTGTCGAGGCG
Source organism: Clarias platycephalus (assembly GCA_030068275.1). Classification (NCBI taxonomy): domain Eukaryota; kingdom Metazoa; phylum Chordata; class Actinopteri; order Siluriformes; family Clariidae; genus Clarias; species Clarias platycephalus. The sequence continues at coordinate 36,247,910 of JAQQZT010000037.1, read as the reverse complement.
GCCACACGCACCTTATACTGTGTGTATTTATCCAAACCTGTAGACACAAATGTTACTTTAGAAATCAAACAAACTGGTCCAGCGTTATGTCCAGTGCAGCTACAGCACTGACCTGTTAGGACGACACTGGTGGTGTTTGTAACCCGATGCTGGACCTGGTGACCGGTCAGGTGATGGACATAGACGGTGTAGTGCGTGATCTTCCCGTTGGGGTTCAGAGGTGGATTCCAGCTCACAAAGATGGAGGTGGAGCTTATGTTCTCATAGGACACATCCTGAACAGAGCTAGGCACTGAGGAAGACAAGTTTAGATCAGTCAGGAATACAGACACTTTTACAAGAATTTATAATAAAGCATAATAACTATTATTACTATAAGAGCCATAAACCCATGGTTTAAAAATCATTAAAATGTAGTATATTTAAAGTAACAAATAACTTGGAACTTTACAGGTTATGGAGATCCATAAAAATAGAGAACAACAACAAGAACAATAATCATAATAATAATAATAATAATTACAAATTTGGGTCCAAAATCATTAATTAATTTAAAGTGACAGCAGAGGAGTCAATTTATCTAGACATTAAGTGAACACGCACAAGTGTAAGACTAGCATGTTAGCTTTTGATCACTATTAAGGACATTAATTAGTGTAGGTATACCTCAGGGGTCAGTTCTTGGTCCACTTTTGTTCTGATATAAACTGAACATGTGAGCTCAGTGATTAAATCTTCGACTTCTCTTACCACTGTTACACTAATGACGTAAAAATAAACTGTTTCTCTATTCACATCTCAACTTTCTCAGAATATCCATCATGTGATATTCAACAAGACATGACTGATCTACATGCTAAGAGCTGCAGCATTCAGTGTAGAATTTAAGCCAAACTTCTAGAAGTTCATTACCATAAATACTGAAAGGAACTTATATACACTATAAGCATTCCACAGGTTACAGCAAGCTACTTAGCTCTAGATTTCAGGTTTTACAGAAACCAGCTATGGGGGGAAATCAGACACAGAATTTTAGGTAGACTTATGATTTCTGGTGTCACTTTACCCTGTTCCGGAGTTTTCTGTGCAGTCCATGCGGCAGGTCCTTCTCCTACAATAGTGAAGGCGGACACGCTGAAGTTGTAATCGGTAAAAGGACTCAGTCTTGTCACCACGTAGGAGATGTGATTGGATGATAGGTTGACAAGCTCCTCAGTGGGTGGCAGAACTGTGTGTTGCACCATATAAGGAAGCAGGAATATATTTATGGTTAGTTTTTTTTTAAATAATGTTTGATATACAGTTAACTTAACACAAATATAATATAATATAATATAATATAATATAATATAATATAATATAATATAATATAATATAACATAACATAACATAACATAACATAATATAATATAACATAACATAACATAATATAATATAATATAATATAATATAATATAACATAACATAACATAACATAACATAATATAATATAATATAACATAACATAACATAATATAATATAATATAATATAATATAATATCCACCTGCTTTGGGTGCCCATGACTGAACAAGGCCTGTTTAATTTTTCATTAATGATATATTCTATAATATCTACACTGTTTAATATGCATTAAAAAGCATTTCTCTGACCTGCTGCTGGAGTCGTTGTTGTGTTTTTTTTTATCTGCGTTGTGTTTCTGCTCTGCTGCGTGTCTATGCTGGTCTGAGTTTTACACGTGATGATGTTACAGTATGTGGAGAAGGAACGACTCACCTTGTACACTTCCTCACCCTGTCTAAACACCACAGTTAATCCTCTATTTACTCACACACTTTCATTTTCCTTCTTTCCTTAAACATAAAAAATATAAATACTACTAAATATAAAGCAAATATATAGTTTCAGAGTGTTATAGCATCAGGGTCTTATAGTGTCAGGGTGTTATAGCGTCAAGATGTTATAATTTCAGAGTGTTATAGTGTCAGGGTATTATAGCATCAGGGTGTTATATTGTCAAGGCATTATAATTTCAGGCCGTTATAGTGTCAGGGCGTTATGATTTCAGGGTGTTATTATGTCAGAGTGTTATAGTGTCAGTGTATTATAGCGTCAGGGTGTTATATTGTCAGGGCATTATAATTTCAGGGTGTTATAGTGTCAGAGTGCTATAGTGTCAGGGTGTTATGTTGTTAGTGAATTATAATTTCAGGGTGTTATATTGTCAGGGTGTTATATTGTCAGGGCGTTATAATTTCAGGGTGTTATTGTGTCAGAGTGTTATAGTGTCAGGTGTTAAAATTTTCAGGGTGTTATAATTTCAGGGTGCTATAGTGTCAGGGAGTTATGCTGTCAGAGCATTATAGTGTCAGGGTGTTATAGTGTCAGGGTGTTATGTTGTCAGGGCGTTATAATTTCAGAGTGTTATAATTTCAGGGTGTTATAGTGTCAGAGTACTTCAGGGAACTCCACTTCATCACTCCACACTGCTGCTGATTATTTTACTGTAGCACAACACACACAGGATAATCAGATCTGATCTAATATGTAACTTAAATTAATTTTTGACAAGTTCAGACGTGTTGCAGGTTTGATATTTCTATAATGTGGTTTATCTGATGAACATGACTTTAGTAACATTTACTACATGGAAACATGATGTTTTTGCATTTGATTAATTTCTAGTTAATACAGTGATATACAGAGATATAAGGAATGGAATAAAAAACTAATATTGTAACATCTTTTGACCCTTTTTTACAAATCATTTCCATAATCTGCTATAAATTTCTGAACATGTTTCCAACAGTAGTGTCACATTTAATTTACAACCAGAACAAGTGTGTATCATTCTCTGTACAGCATCTGTGCGCTCAGGACCAAGGGTAAGAACGGAAGCGATGCACCCATCATACATAGTGTCCACTGTACAAGTCTCTGGAGACAGTGTTATGATCTGGGTTTGCTTCAGTTGCTCAGGTCTAGACTCAGCAACGTTATGTGGCAACACAGTGGAACCTCGGATTGCGAGCAAAATTCTTGTCTTGATAAATGAGCAAGTCTTGATTTACAAGCAGGGATTGTGTCTAAAACTAATGAAACACATGCTCTCTGCTTCCCGCATTAAGCTGCTTCTTCTCTGTTCTTTGAACATGCCAATACTTACCATTACCATCACTACTGCCATCTAGTGGATAGGTAAACAATAAACCCACTAATTGTTAAAAGCACTATACAAATAAAATTGAATTGAATAGATAAATGTTGATTGAATTAATACTGTATTGTTGGCCAAACTTCTTACAGTGGTATTTGTTGAGACAAAAGGTAACATTGTATTCTTGAAAAGTTTGGAGACACAGACTGAATAATAAAATAAAAAAAATCAAGTTGATCCAGCAATTAACCTTCATTGAGCTGAAATCACGAGATTTATAAGACCCCGCCTCCGCCTGACCTGATGCTATCAAACTGCACTAAAGAGGTGAAGATGGTCTTTTAGTGGACTCTATTATTTTGGTAAGTATGAGTATTTATTCATATTTTTAAATACAATCTATTTCAGTTAGTTTACAGGTATTTTAGACAGATAACGTTATATATGAGAGTGTCACGTTTGTTAGGTGTTGGACTGTGGTCTTGATGGTGGCAAGGCATAGATGCAGACGAGATATTAAATAAAGTCTTTTAATAAACAAACCAAACAAAACATGAACAAAAGGATGTTGGCTTTACTTTGGAGCATGTTGAAACTTAAACCTTCACAAAGTAATATCAAACAGACAAGGGACTACACATACAATGAAACTAAACATACCAGACTAAACATGCTAAACAGACAGGGAGACTAAACACACAAGGGACTTGACCTACAAGGGACTAAACACACGAGAGACTTGGCTAGGCCTACTAGCTGTTATACACACTAGTTGCTAAGCTAGATGTTAGCTAAACAGACTAGTAGCTAGAGACCCAAGGGATGAACAAACTAGGTACACAGCAGACTAGGTATGAAACAGGCAAAGAACTTTACAGGTTAGTGGCTAAACAGGTTAGTAGCTAAACAGACTAAGATCTAAACAGACTAAGATCTAAACACGTTAGTAGTTCAATGGTTAGAATTTATACAGACTAAGAACTAAACATCCAAGGGAGGTTACTTACACAGAAGGAGAAACACACAAAAGGCTAATCCTACTAGGAGAAACAGAGACAAAGAGACATACTAACAATACCTACTAAACCAAAAACAAATGTAAACTTAACCAAACCGCTCCATACAACAATTGCCAACTAAAAGAGAACATAACCAAACACAACAAAAGCCCACTTAACATAACCATAAATAATGTTCAACCCAGTTTCCCAGAACCAACTACTATTTATAAAAAGATCTAATGAGCTACGTCGGTTCGGGTGAGCACCCGCATCACCTGACCGAGGTGCCTTCTGGGAAACTGAGTCTACAAACAAAAACTACAAAACAACCCATATGGAAATGTTTATTTAAAAACACCTGTGATTCTTATATGTTCCAACAGAATATTGTAAGGGACATATATGTTGCAAAAACCACATATGCAAACTGCATAATATTTATGTATTTTCAGTCATACATGTTATATATGTCCTACACATGACTAAAGCCTTATTGATTTTTATGATGCAAAAACATAGTGAAAGAATGCTAATTTAATATGAATGTCCACCACATCTCTTGATATGTGTATAGAACCGAGCAGATTACCAGTCAGTATAAGGCTGTACTTAACTCATGCTCTTATCTTGTCCTAAGTGGAGCCCTATGCCTATAGTCAATCATACTGTACACTGTTTTTTAGATGAAACACACATCTACATTTAAACTACATACACAAGCACATATTTTGATTATAAAATTAGTTATTAGAGTGTGTTCTATAATAATAAAGTTACATATTTCACATATCAGTTTTTCTTTCAAATTCAACAATTTGTGATTATGTGATACTGGATTCCTTTAAAACTATGAACTAAAACACATGACAGTAGGTAATTATGTAGCAACAGCACTAACAGTCAGCAGTTATTATAAGATGTGAAGGTCAGCTGTTCTGGATCAGTTCCTACAAGAACAGTATTATGTCGAGTGTGTTTGTGAAACCCCTTCGAGCTCCATGATGATGAAACTGTCCCTCATGAAGACCTTCCCTTCAGGGATTGCATCCGTTCTGGCTCGATTGCTTTTCCTGTATTGAATTTTACTTCTTGAATTCCCAGGCTTGAATTTTTCTATCTGAATTTCAGAAAATAAAATTGAATGTGGATTGAAATCAAGACTTTGAAATTTCACAGTTTGAAATTGCCTATTGAGAATTTCATGTGACATTCAGAGCGCATGAATTAAATGATATTGCTTTTTAAAGTAAAATATTTTAGTTTAATAAATTCAGTTTACTATTTACATTTCAAAGTTAATAATCCAAAAGTGATTAAATTTCAAAATGTGTTTTTCAAAGGATGATATAATTTAAAATAATGATGCTAATTTGCTTCCATGGACACTTTTCCAAACTTAACTATATTTCTTGTAGAAAGATATGGTGCTGTGTTTTATGCATTTGTGAATAAAAGTGTGTGAGGGAAGTCTCAAAACTCCACACGCAAATGCAAAGATGTTCACAAATGGGGAGCGGTTTATTCGTATTGTGTGACATTTATTTGTGAATTTTGACACTGATCTGACTCCATAGTGTGCCCAGCTGCTGGTGTGTGTGTGTGTGTGCATACGTGTATCATGACACTTTCCACATCTTAATAAAAGCTATCTGAGGGTTCCTACCACTGCCTGTGGAGAATCTTCAGCCTGCTAAAATAAAACGATTCACAAAAAGCTCATATGATCCATTTGTAATTTATGTTTGAGGCAAGACTTGATCCAGTGAATCTGAATAATCAGACATTTAATTAATTAACTAATTGATACGTTTAATCAATTATTTTCTATAGCATAATACCATGTCATTAATATAACTATTACTTTTTAGTTTATGTTTCTTTGTAGTTTCATGTTACATCACTGCTTATATTTTTTTTGTTCATAACAGCAAAAAATAAAGAATAAAAGAGTGAGAGAACAGCAGGTATATAGCTTATACATAAGCTTATGTATATATCAAAATGAATCTGCTAATGATAGCGTTTAACCATGTTCAACGACGACGAATCTATTATAATATATTTGAAGATGCTTATTAACAGAAGCAGACATACGATCAGCAGTACTAAGGTAAGCATCAGTAGTACAAATATCATGTTAATAGTTTCCTGCTGAATCATTAAGAACTCATTCAGCTTCTTCATTTGCTCCCCATCTTGATTTTTGTTGCTGTAGTCATAGATGGTAGATCCAATACTCCATGCAAGACCTGTAGCTTCAAGCAAATCCTTCATGATGGGAGCAAAAACGAGGACTCGATCACCGACCTGTCGGGACCTGAGGAACGCAAAACACTGAGATGTTCAGATTCAGGAAACAAATCTTCATTTAATTTTTTAGAAAATCACGTTAAGTTGGTAGGAGTGCATTACCGTGTTTTCACCACACACTCGCCCCTTAACCTTTGGGGAGGCGCTGTTTCACTCACTAATTAGTCAGTCAGTCAGTCATCTTCTATACCGCTTAATCCTGTTCAGGGTCGCGGGGGGCCTGGAGCCAATCCCAGGAGACTTAGGGCACAAGGCGGGGTACACCCTGGACAG
>JAQQZT010000037.1:36057003-36067680 GCA_030068275.1 Clarias platycephalus | reverse complement strand
AGAATAGAATGTGCAGGGGGTCCAATGCATTTATGTGATTTTAATTAAAAGTTATTATATGGATATGGAGCTTTACTTAACACCACTGTAGTTCTGAAGTGGAAAAGGGTGAAACCAAGTGCACTCCTGTGTTAGTCCTCACATCCCTAAAGTACAGTGTGAATTTGGTGAAGATCTGAGAATGTCATCATTTTTGCCTCAAAAACACAAAGGCTTAAACCCCTTCCCTTTATTAGGGTAAAAAATGTGACGTTCTCAGATCTTCACTAATTTCACACTGTAGTTTATGGAGGTGAACACTAACACAGGAGTGCACTTCGTTTTCTTCTAGTTCACTCCCTGTTCCTACTACACTTCACTAAGTAACTACAGCTGTTTTATCCAACTTATCATATTACAGTACTCTATATTGTACTTTACTGTACCATGGCATTTTACCTATTGTATCATACTGTACAGTACTACACTATACTACACTTACACTGTACTGTACTACACCACACTCAACTTTACTTTACACTTCTTTACTGAGACATCATATGCGATGCTCTACTGCAGTGTACTGTACTGTAATATACTGTACTGTACTGTACTATATCTTAGCTTTAAATGTGGATACGGGGAGAATAACGTGTAGTAAAGTACAATGTAAATTTGGTGAATGTCACAAGGTATTTTGTTTATTGGGGAAAAGTGTGATACTGAACTCTACTGTGATGCTGTTTCTGCTACTATCCATCGAACTTCACTACACCTGCAGTATTCTGTTTACTGTAGCACTCCGTACTATATTGTTATTCACTATACTTATTTAACCTACTGTATTGTACCGTACCCGTACTGTAGTTTCTCTCCTCATTTACACTTTATACGACACTACAGAGTGTGTTACTGAACTACACAGCACCAGTCAAAGGTTCGGACACACGATTGGATCTATTATCTACTTTCTAGAACAATCCTGGAGATTTCAAAACCATGAAATAACAACACACATGGCATTAGATAATTAAGTATCAACAAAAACAACATAGTTATTGTAAGACATGAAGGTCAGCTGTTCTGGAACAGGTCTCACAAGAACAGTATTATGTTGAGTGCATTTGTAAAACCCATCGAGCTCCATGATGATGAAACTGTCTCTCATGAAGACCTTAAATCAAGACCAAAACTGACCTCTGCTGCAGAGGAGAAACAAATAAACATCAGGAACAAGCATGGGGATAGAAGGGGTGTACAAACTTTTGACTTCTTTTACATGACATTTTGAGATCTTTGCCGATTTGATCTGTGCCTTTAGTTTCCTCTGATCCTCTTTAAATGACACGCTGTAGTAGACTAGAATACTCTCGATTAGAAATGTCTGTAGTGCACACCAGGGCTGAGGACTGAGATGTCCCTGTCTCTGTCCCTGTCCTGAACGAGCACTGACAGTAGAGACTCACAAACAATAAACACAGGGAATAAAGTTATGTTTTATTTGTTTATTTCAGAATCATATGTACGAGTGCACGCTCATCATTTTATACAGGTACAGTGCGAAGAGAATTTTTCAGACTTAACAAAGCAGCGTGTCCGGGATAATACTAACACATTAAGACATTCTGCATTAATTAATGAATTAATCAAACCACCAGGAATATTGCTTCAGTGCAAAATAAACAGAAAGCATTAAAGTCAAGGAGAAATATCCAAGGAGCAAAGATGAACATTTCAGCAGAGTAAATATAAATGTGTATCTATATTATTATAATTGCACATTTAAAAACACAATACGCACGTTATATATCTGATCATTTTTAATTCATACACATTCACATTTCATACAAACTTCCGTAATTCTTATGATTGTGTAAAGCTGCTTCACGACAACTGTTAAAAGCGCTATACAAATAAAATTTTATTGAATTAAATTGAATACATCTTCATTACGCAGTGTTCTACTGAGGCTACATTACAGACGGATCAGACGAAACGAGCAGCCTGGAGTAACAGATAAACTGTGAACGCTTGTGAAGATTATAATCATGTCCTGAAACACCAACCCGAAGCTCGTTAATCAGCTCTGCCTGAGTTCTGCTTCTGACCAGCGTCAGCAGACGAGGTGCATTCCCGCTGATCTGAGATCAGTTCTCCAGGTTCTCCTATGGTTTTATATCTTTTGGAGCTGATCCTGGATCAGGAATAAACGCCTCGCTGGTTCTTACAGTTTGCACATCAGAGGCTGTCCTAAACGGAATTATCAGCCGTGTCTGATGGCAGCTCGGACTTGTGGAGGTCTGGGCTCGGATGAGTGAATAAATCATCGCCCAGGAAGCTGAAGTGTGTGTGTGTGTGTGTGTGTCCGCTCAACACTGCGCTCATCAGAGATCAGTCTGCTCTCACGGGCGCGTAACCCATAATCAGTTACACGACATGCAGCGATATTATACTTTCTAGTCCCGTTTTTCCGTCCCATGATACACACTACGCTCTTACTGTACATCCTTCAGACTAAATGTTCCTCAGATAATGAGCATTCTTAGCTTCCTGAAAAGGTTTGCACTTGGATAAACCACTACTGTGCCGTGTGTAACACGCAGATCCTCCTTCTCCACCTGCTCCGAGTTCCACTTCCACACTTTAAGGACACACTATGATGGGTCTATGATGTGAGGGATTTATTTCTAATTTGATATGAATATGAAAATCATTAATAATGGATTTATGTCAGCGTGATCTTTATAAGTGTCCTTGTTTACTTAGTTCTCATCGTAGTATAAAATGAGTGTTTTGCCATTTATGTTTGGATTTCATTGCCCAGGCTGACTGACTGACGCGTGCATGCAGAATAAAACTGTCTTCTCCAGCTGAACCCTGGCTCTGAGTCTCCTGATTCCTTGATCATCTAATGCTCTGGTCAGATCCAGAAGATTTTACGTAAAGTTTCATGATTTTGTTTTAAAGGGGCTTGAGTATTTATATAATAATTTTTTTGCCCACTTTAGACGCTCTAATGTGTCACTAATATGTGAAAAAAAACATGTGGGAAAACTTCCTTTTTTTGTTAATGGTGTCTGAGCAGGAAATAAAGTGGGCGGGACTTTGTTGCCCAGAGAACAGAATGAACTCAACAGTCACCGTATTCTGTACTCAGATTTACATTTCTCGGAGCAGTTGAGATTTGGGGGCCGAACAGTGGCAGCTCGGTGGTGCTGAGATTTGAACCTGGAACCTTCTGAGCCATAATCCAACGCCGTAACCACTGGGCTTCCCCTGGTGTGGCGCAGGTTTAGAGCACAGAGAGAACTCCAGGATGAAATGCGCTGGTGTTACTGGGACCCAAGAACAGCTTAGTTTTTTGCTTAGGACGTAAAAAGAGAGAGAGAGAGAAAGCCTATCATTTATTCACGGTGAGAATGTTCTAGAGGCTCTGCTGTAAGTTTGTGTACAGACGTGGTGAAGTAATGAATTACATTCACACGCGTTACTGTAATTGAGCAGTTTTTTTTTGTGTACTTCTACTTTTTAAAATCTGTAATTTTACTTTTATTTGAGTATGTTTTGTATGAAGTATTGTACTTCATATTCGCTACTAAGTAAAAAAAATAAATGAATGAAAATGAAAAATAATAAAAATAAAGCAATGAGGAAGGAAAAAAATGATTGATGGAGAACAAACGACTAAACTCACAAGAACGATGGAGACAAAACAGATGCCAGTGCTGCAGAACCAGCTGAAAGCGAAACGCCATCAAACTCTTCTGATCAAACCCGCGGCCCGCTGTAACGGCCACCACTGTGTTCTACACCACATGTGTGTTTGAGTCATTAAGAGTCGCCGCCCCTCCCCCAGTGTGTGCTGCGGAGGTGTGTGTGTGTGAACACTCTGTTCTTTTTCCCTTTTCTTTACTTTCTTTACTGTAACTGAAGTGTGACAATTTTGAATTAAAATAAAATGAATGAAAACTGAAAGTTCGTCAGTTTCCATATTTTTCGTGACGTTTCTTTTGCATGTTGTCTTTTCTAAATGTTTTGATTGTGTTTATATGCAGAAATATGATTCTACTGTTGGAAATTGGTAATATTGGTAATAATGTTGGGATTATCTGGATTTCCATTATGTATTATTGGGGGAACGGAGTAAGTGTTGGTAAAAACGTATCAGAGAAACACAGGCTATGCAAAAGACGCCGACTTCGCTAGGGAGGTACGAGCACGTGTCTGTGCGCGTGTAAGAGTTTCCATTCCTGGAGAATCTCAATCCCATAATGCAGTTCAGCAGATGATGTTTGGGGAATCTCATGACGTTCTAATACACGATACCTGCTGTTCTTATGAACAAAGCTATTTACTGTGAAATCGAACGCCGCCACACGTCTGTTTATTCTCCGGTTTAAAACGCGACGTTGCTCCATATTCGAGCGATGTAATGTCTCTTCCCACGGGTGTAAATAATGGCACCCCTATTTTCAAAGCAATAAAATGCTGAAAGGATGCCAGGTTACACCCCAGAGACGTGGACCTGTGAAATACGGACGCTCACGTTCCACAGGTCCAGAGATGTTTCATCATCATCATCATCATCATCATCACTGAGCCGGTTGTTCATTGCACGCAAACTGTGGACTTCGGCCCGGTTTGTCCAGTGGCAATAAAACCTATTTGTGGAGGGTGAAGCTTATGAGTCAACCCTCACTGAACAAACAAGAGCTGATCATCAGGACAGAACTGCAGGCAGGAAATACTGATAAACAAACAAACAAACAAACAAACAAACAGTAGCATAAAATCTCAACCACAGAGGAGCGCTGAGCATTCGAACCCCGAGCATTCTGAAGGCTTCGCATCACTAATCGTCCTGACTTCCTCATAAATCTGTGGATTTAAGTGAAGCCCTAAACAATGTCAGCGTTATAGAGATACGCTGCTCTCAGGTTAGATCAGTACCAGACCGAACAATCGTCTCAGCTACATCGTTCGACGCTTCATTTATCTTCTTAGATGAACCTACAGCCCATAAAACCAAAGCGTTTCTGCCGTTATTGCAGTTCGAACACTAAACAGGAACTACATGCTGAGAGTGCGGAACTGAAGAAGCGCCGACTGTACGGCGGGTCCGAAGGTTCGGTCGATCTTTTTTTTTTATATACAGCATATACCTAGAGACAATCTTAAGGATGTACTTAGAAAATAAGCGCTCGCACGTGTGTTTGTGGTTTTCTGGCGTGAACGTCAGGTTAAATCCGACCTCACCGTTACACACGGCTCCTCAATGAGCTTAAAGATAAAGACACGAAATGATCAGAAGCAGAAAAACAAATCAATTAACGTCCCAAAATCACCCAAACCACTGATTTCAAGCAGTAAGTTTGTTAATTATTATCACACCACTTTTATTATATAGAGATATTTTAATATATAGAGTAACTGCACAAACTGCTGATCTACAGTCGGTTCACACAGGCTCTATTTCTGAACGCGTTTACAAACCGCCGTTAATTATTCAGTTTGCAAAGCGTAATGGACGACCCGCTGGAGAAGATCCAGAACGCCGGATACACGGCTTGAGAGAACGGAAAGACGAAGGTGTGGAAGGGGTAGGCGCGGTCCTGCACGTTGTAGAAGATGGCGGTACTGTTATCGCAGTCGAGCAGGACGCCGACGCGGGTCGGGTTCGGGTTGGCCAGCACGGTCTCAGCGCTGTTGTGCCACGCCGAAAGCTTGATGTTGAACCACTCGATGCACCAGGACTGCTCATTACGGCCCAGACGGCTAGACGGACCTTTCCGGTCGATGGAGGCGTACGCCAGACCCAGGCCGCAGAAATTATTGCTGCTCATTTTGACCTCCCAGTAATGGCGGCCGCGAGAGAAGCCCTGATGGCAGAGCACCTGCGGGAAAGAACCAGGAAGTGATGTGGCGTATATAAATATAAAGAATATTTATATATAAAGTGACATCAGGGCGGACCAGCGTTACAAACCTGCGAGCACACGGTGAAGCGAGGCGGGATGTCCGGATACGCAGACGGCTCGTCCGATACGGACGCCTTGGTGTTGTTCTCAGAGAGCGCCACTCGCTTGTGCGCCGTCCTGATGTCAAAGGTGAGCATGGTGGCATCTGGATTACACACACACACACACGGACGGTTTAATCCATAAACATCTGTATTTAATTCTAAACAAAAACACAAAAGGTGAATTATTGGTTGCGAGTCACTCACACTTCAGCAGTTCACTTCTTGTAGCCGTGCTGACGGTCACTGGAGTCAAATCAACTGCAACTGATGAAACAATCAGCAAAAATATGTAGTTTATACACACGTGTTTTCACAACGACTAAACAAATCACAAATCATTCGGAAAAATATTTCTACATCAAATTTCTAAACAAAAAGCGAGCTGGAGTGAAACTTTAAGGTAGATTCAGATCATAGCTTTTTTTGTCTCACACCATGTAGTCTTAATATATTACAGATGTAGTGCACTAGACTGATGTAGTGCACTAGAGTGATAAAGTGCACTAGACTGACATGTTACGGCCAAGCTGACATGCACTAGAATGATGAAGTCCACTAGTGTGATGTCATGCACCAGACTAAGTGATATAGTGCACTAGACTGACATGCACTAGAGAGATGTTGTGCACTAGAGTTATGTGCACTAGACTGATGTGCACTAGAGTGATAAAGTGCACTAGACTGACATGTTACAGCCAAGCTGACATGCACTAGAGTGATGAAGTCCACTAAAGTGAAATGGTTCAATAAAGTGACATAGTGCACTAGACTGATGTCATGCACTGGAGCGATGTACCAGTAATGCACTAGACGGAAGTGGTGCCCTAGACGGAAGTGGTGCCCTAGACGGAAGTGGTGCCCTAGACGGATGTGGTGCCCTAGACGGATGTGGTGCCCTAGACGGATGTGGTGCCCTAGACGGAAGTGGTGCCCTAGACGGAAGTGGTGCCCTAGACGGAAGTGGTGCCCTAGACGGATGTGGTGCGCTAGACGGATGTGGTGCGCTAGACGGATGTGGTGCCCTAGACGGATGTGGTGCCCTAGACGGATGTGGTGCACTAGACGGATGTGGTGCCCTAGACGGATGTGGTGCCCTAGACGGATGTGGTGCCCTAGACGGATGTGGTGCCCTAGACGGATGTGGTGCACTAGACGGATGTGGTGCACTAGACGGATGTGGTGCACTAGACGGATGTGGTGCACTAGACGGATGTGGTGCTCTAGACGGATGTGGTGCACTAGACGGATGTAGTGAACTAGACGGATGTGATGCACTAGACGGATGTGGTGCACTAGGATTTGCTCTCATTCGAACCTGGAACAAAAGGTCTTTTGGACATATCGTCCAGATTGTCCATGCTCCTGGACAGCGCTGAGTTCATTCCTTTGGAAGGAGGTTGTCTGTTTCCTGGGAAAATAACACGAAGGACAAAACATGCAAACACGACACGTTCATGAGCTCATTATCCATCCACCCATCAATCAATCAATCAATCAATCATTCGTTAATTAACAGGATATGAAACGGAAGTTATAAGGCATTCTAACACTGCTACTGGAACTTTATTACTTCCCTTCTTAACTTCTGTTACCATTTGTTTCCTTCGATTTCTTTACCTCACTCCTTTTCTTTCTTTTAATTAATTCCATTTTTTCCTTCCTTTCAACTCCCCTTTTTTCCTTTTATTCCGTTTTTTCTATTCTTTTCTTTATTTTTTCAAACCCGTTTCTTTCTTTCTTTCAATTCCTGTTTTCCATTTCTTTCTTTTTTCTTCCCTTTTTTTCCTTCTTTTCTCAAATCCTCTTCTTTCTTGATTCTTCAATGTCTGTTCTCTAATTTTTCTTTTTTTTCCTTCCTACTCCTTCTGTTTTTAAATCTATTTCTTTCTTTGGCTGTGAATGCCTTTACATGTATGATTTTCCTGCATGGGATTGAAATCATTATCATTTGTGTTGATTGAATGCATGAAGAATCATTTTGCTCATTGATCGAGCTGATTTTGGTTTTGGACTCTGATTTATCACCATTTATTTTGGAATCATGCTGAAACTTTCTGCAGAGACACGTGGACCAACAGGGGGCGCTATAACAAGCAGCGCAGCCACACATATCTGATGTAGACTTGACAGACTGGACTCGCTGCACTTGCAGACGCCGTACTGAATGAGTGCCAAAGACGTTGTAGCACATTGTAGCCAACAACGAACTGAAGGACGAGCGAGATCGAGTCTGATCGGCCGTCTGAGTCTAACGCAGCAGACAGGGAACAGTACGTCCTGTCTCGTCTAAAGAAGATATCCATTAGCAGAGCTTTATTTTAAATTAAAAACACTCTGAATTACTGGAACATGCAGGGGTGAGAGCTTTACAGTTCTGAGCTGTTGAACATGAACCTTGTTTATAATAGTTGAGTTTTTTTCTCCTGCTTGGACTTACTTTCTCTGTTCTCTCTTTGATCTCTTTGATCTTTGTGATCCTTGCGATCTTTGTGATCCTTGCGATCTTTGTGACCTTGGTTCTCCTTTTTGTCTCCTTCAAAACACAGACGTTAAAAAAATATCTGAACAACACGCTGCAGAAAGTTTTGCTCTGTTGGATGATTGTATTTTTGAGGGAAAGTGGAAGTGCATGAATGCTCCTCGCTGTCTTACTCGGGCGAGGTTTCTTTTTCGCTCCTTCAGGTCCATTTTGCGGAGATCTGAGACCCGGGTTTCCTGGGATGAGAGCTGGCATAAAACCTTTGGATACAAATAATATGTTAATCATAATTCTGGTGTTTGTTTCTGCATGCAGGTTTATGGTGATAAAATACACAGGAGGTAAAAGTTCCACAGACGGGTGTAAGTCTTATTTATCGTTTCAACTTTAGCCCCGCCCTCGCACATTTTCAATCCTTTGCAGAACCTTGTCCGATGATATTTGTCCTATCTTTGCAAAACTGCCGTTAAACCTCTCAGTCGAGTCTGAACCTGATCACAGATCAATAACGTTTTGAGACGTGTGGACAATATGGACGCCACGTCCTGGTCTATCCTTGAAGGGCGGGGCTTCGTTGACTCAACCCAGGTGTATCTCGTGATATAATATATAGATATGAATAAAATTTAAAAGGATGGTTCAGCATAAGGTTGCGGAGATGCCTACAAGCTCTGGGTCATGGGTTACTAATAAGGGGGCGGAGCTATTGTAAGATTCTTCTTACGCGTGATTCCTGTTCCTGGTACTTACGGTACGGTGTGTGATTGGATCCCATGAATCTGTAGCTTTGTTTAAAAACGCTTTCATTTACTGTAAATCAAGTTCAACTCAATCTGATTTGTTTTAATAACGGTCGCTGTCGCAAAGCAGATTTACAGAATCAGAAGAAAATTATTGAAATGTGTACGAATCCGATCTGTAACACTCACCGGGCTCCCTCGGATTTGGTAGATTAACTGAAACTCCAGCGGCTCCTAAAACACAAAAACACACACGTTAGGAACTTTCTAGGAAAATCATTAGGATTCTCTCCTCACTCATCACTGAGTACAGAGCGTTAGTGTGTTAGCGTGACATCAGTAGGACCGCACACGACCGTGTTAGCCGTTAGCCGCCACCTTCAGTGCTGAATTCTTTTTATTTTCTCTCACACCCTCCTTACCTTCAGCAGGGACCGGCTTTCCCAAATCTGTAAAGCAATCCGACATTAGAGCTCCATGCACACACGGCTACAGAATAATGTAAATACCAAACACACACACACACACACCTGGTTTGAGGATGGAAAACCTGTTCTCCGCGGGCTCGCGCAGAATTCTCAGGATCTGCTCCTTCAGACTCACGATGCTGGAGTGGTAGGCGATGATGCGATTGGAGTCCAGGTTGATCCGTGGGGCGTAGGGGTCAAAGTTCACCACGGACGGCATTTCCACAGACGCCTGCATCAAAGAGGAGCAGTCACATTTACAACAACAACAACAACCCAAACACGGACTTTCGCGTCGCTGCGTCAAACAGAATCCGTACTGAAGTCGGGCGATTCACGCGTGACCCGTACCCGCTTACAGCCATGTTATTTTTACCCAGAATTCCCCTTGCCCTGTGATCCCAGGCGCTCACCTGTAAGAAGTCCTGAGAGTGTGATTTGGCCAGCAGGTTGTTGATCTCCGCTCTGGTGGAGCTCATCTTGTCGATGTTCTGCTGGAATTTCTTCATGAGGGTGTTGAGTTTGCTGTGTCCGCTCTCCAGGTCTTTATCCAGTGCGTCCATGGCCTCGCGCTCGTCCCTCTGGAGCATGTCGCGGATCTGCTGGTACTCCGCCTCCAGGGCGCGCTTACGCACCACCGCCATTTCCTGCAGAGGATAAACGCGCACACACACAAACACACACACATACAAACACACACACATGACTGGTTGGTCTGGGTGCTTTTTTTTTTATTTTTTATTTTTTTACACAAATTGTAAAAAGTGTGCGAGTATTTTTACAGAATCATCACTAAGCCCCGCCCCATCGGAACCTGTTGATCTGAGCCTGACATGTAAAGATTTTACACTTTTAATAGATTAGTATTAAACTTATACAGTTACATAAAACTAGTAAAGAAGAGCAAAGATTTGTAATACAAACCGGATTCCAAAAAAGTTGGGACACTTAACAAATTGTGAATAAAAACTGAATGCAATGATGTGGAGA